>VWZK01021613.1:0-95182 GCA_013396935.1 Baryphthengus martii | reverse complement strand
ACTTGGCCTTGTTAAACCTCCTACCATTGACCTTGGCCCATCGATGCAGCCTGTCCAGGTCTCTCTGCAGCATCTTCCTACCCTCCAGCAGATCGACACTCCCCCCCCAACTTGGTGTCATCCACAAATTTACTAACGATAGACTCGATCCCCCCATCCAGGGCATCAATAAAGATGTCGAATGGAACTAAGCCCAGTACTGATCCCTGGGGGATGTCAGTGGTCACCAGGCACCAACTGGATGTGGCACCATTCACAACCACTCTCTGTGCCCGGTCATCCAGCCAGTTTTTAACCCAGTGCAGGGTGCACCTGTCCAAGCCATGGGCTGCCAGCTTCTCCAGGAGGATGCTGTGAGAGACTGTGTCAAAGGCTTTGCTCTCATCTACCTTCCCTTCATCTACCAGGCAGGTCACCCAGTCACAGAAGGAGATCAGATTGGTTAGGCAGGACCTAACCAACTGCTGGCTGCAATCTGTGTGCAGCCTTCAGTTGTGAATGTAAGTCTGCTTACACTTACCATGCTGATCTAGCCGCCTTCAGTTCAGATTTTTAAGAGTAGAGAACAGGATTACTTGTTCAGTCAAGATGCCAAGTCACTTTGCTGGTTGAGCACCGACTCGTGCTTAGTTATATAGAGAGATTCTTTTGTTGATAAAGAGCAGGGAACATCTGAGTCATTTATACTAATTTGATTAGTTTACTTATGTAATGCTGCTTTATTAATTTAACGACCTGCCCTGACAACATTTGTTGGAACGCTCCCTGTTTAGTTCTGATCCCCAAACCATTTGACATGTGTGGGCCTGCTTACCTCTTTCTCCTGAAGTGTTGGAGCACAGCGAGAAGCACCAGTCCCCTCCTCTGGAAAGGCAAGTTGGCAGCGGAAGTTGCCAACGTTAATTATCGATTCCAAGTGCAAACATTGTGTGGGTTTTCTCTGTAGCTGTGCTACGTATATTGCTCTGTTTCCCTTAAAGGGCAACATATTGCCAAGAGTAAAGAGTGTTTATAGTATGTTTAGTAACTATGGCAACCAGAGACAGCTGAGATTTAAAAGGTAGGACAGATTCCTTTGCAGAGGAATTTCTCAGACACCATGGAGTTAATAATCTAGATGGAGCTTTGCACCATGAACACCCCCAAAAAATGACAGTGCTGTGTCTGGCCTGTCTTAGCAAGGGAATTCTGTTATGCCTGATACTGGTCTTTGAGTTTCTTGAATATTTTTTTATTACGAGCTCCTGATGTTCTGCGTATTTTGCAAAAGCTTCTATTCACATGGTTGGTGATATTCATTTGAAAGATACCAAAAATCATGCACTGCTTCTGGTAAATCACAAGAGCATTTTATACCTGTTTGAGGATAATTTTTATGGGCTTTTTTTTGCAAAATGTTCCTATTTATTAATATGATTTGAATAGATTTTTGTCCCTACGTGATCGCATAATTATTCTCCTCCACCATGCATTGGAAGAGCAGAATCACAGTCCTTATAATAGAAAAATGGATTAAAAAAAATGTTTTCTTGAAGGGAAATACAGTCATTTAGGCTCTATGAATCTTAATACCCAGAGAAGACTGTAGCTAACAGGGCACTTAATATTAACCCTCTTGTAACTGAGCCCAAAATCCTAAATAATTTTTGAAAGCAGATTTGACATTAAAGTCTCGTGGTACGTATTTTCATATTAGAGCTCTTTCTGGTGCCATAAAATGGAGCTTTCTGAAGGACCCATTCTTAACGTGATTTCTCATTCCAATTTAGTTTGGAGAAATATGTAATTTGGTCAGACAATTAAATAGACAAATAAAAGTGTCCTATCAGGTTATTGAAAGAACGAGTGTGTTTTTAGCTGGAGTCCTATAATAGAATACATCAGATCAATAATATTAGTCCTGCTTCTGCTCTGTGTTCTCAGCTAGGCAGTATTCTAGCACAGCCATTGAGTGACTGAGAAGTAAGTAGTTATGTAATTTTTTTTTCGTTCTTTACATAGGTCTACACTTAATTTTAACATGTGAAGAGCCTCATGTTTGTACATACTAAGGTCATGCATGTTGTTAAATAATAACAGATGATGAACATAAAACAGAGCAGCTGATTTGGAAGATTGGCAGCTCATTTTTTTTTGTTGTCAAATAATAATATGGCTGATCCAAGCATTCAGAGAGATGAAGAGACAGAATTTTAGAAGATGAGCTCCTGACTAAGATACTGACAATGGACTCTGCCTACAAACAGCTGCAGAGGAGGAAATGTTGTTTCTTTATTACTTATTATTAATAGGGCAAGGACTGCATATTAAAGAAGGAGAAAAAAAATCCAAGCAACAAACCACACCCCACTCCCCTCTGCTGTGTTTAAACCATGGCTTTTATTCAGGCACCAGGTGCCCATGACCAAAACTGAAAGTCAAAGCATCACTCTCCAGAAGACAGCTCTCCCCTGTACCTGGTTTGATATGAAAATTAGCAGGTGCCCACGTTCATATATTGTTCATAGGCACAAACCTGCCTATTTGGACCAAATATCTGGCTCCTGCGTGAACCCCACTGGCTTCCTAGGGAAAGGTCTGATCTAACAGGAGGTTCCAAGCTCAGCAGAGCCACTGACAGAAACATGTCTCGCCCAAAGAGGTTAAAAACCCTTTCTTTAAATTGAGAAAGCAGTAGCCTTCTTTTAGGCATCATCCAGTAACTAAAATTGGTTGCCCAAGAAGCTGAACAGTACAGTTCACTGTTGCCCTCAGGCTGGAGACATTTAAATTCACACTGTTCTCTCCCTGGGGAGAGCCCTGACTTAGAGTTAACGGCTTTGGGTCCAAGTAGGCCATTCTTTTATGGCACTTCTGGCATCCAAAACAATTCTGCTTCTATCTTGTTGAATCTAGGTCACTCTGCAGCAAGCAATGCAATATTTAAAAGGGGAACAAGCACCAGGGACGTCATCGAATTTGAAGTACCCAAGTGAAAGCAGCAAGTCCTTGCTGGCAAGCCCTGCCGGCAAGACTGATTTCTGCATTTTACATTAGACAGCTCTTAGAGAAAAACGGGAAATAATCCTGAAGTCAGGGTTTGGAATCCAGAGGTACCTCTGTGCTCAGCATTTCATGCTGGATAGTTCCAACCAGCACCAGTGTTGGGGAGATTTAGATGCTTTACCAAATGTGTAGAAAGCCTAGAAGCCTGATGGTTTTGGATTTCACTTCGGGGCCAGTTTCCCTAAGTATAGACTGCAGTGCCTTAATTGTGGGCGGTGCAGTCCTTTATTGGAGCTGGCCCCACGCTTCTCTGTGAGATGGTCGTGGTTTTATTCCCAGCAGAAACCAGGTGTGCTTACATCTGTGTATGAAACTGAGAGTCCAAGAGGTTATGGGAGAAGTTATGGGAGAATATATTCCCTATATATCTTATTTCCTTTACAGAACTCCCCCCCCCACTACTAATTCAATCATCCTTAAAAAGAGTGAATGAGGAAATGTATTGACACAATACTGGTTTTACAGTTATTTACCATTATGTATATTTACATCATTATGTTATTTAGATCATTATGTATAGGTATAGGTAGGAGAACAAGCATCAAAGGAGTAATTACTAAAATTATGTGAAATGAGATTTTATCCAGAGTAAGAACTACATCCTGCCAATCTGAGGGATGCTGGCCTAGAGACTGTAGACACAATTCTATCCTTACCCTATTCCAATATTTTTAAGAACTGTATCTTGGGATACTTGAGGGGTTATAAAGAACAAAGAAATGGAATACTGATTCTTTGCGAGAGCTGATAGAAGATGCAGAATATTGATTAGGAAAAAGTGCTCATTGTTTCCAAAGCTGCTGGTTTTTTTACATTAAGGCAACTGCTTTGATTAACTAATTAAAAGCCATTAACATGCGGGAGTGGGGTGAGAGTGGCATAAATCACTGCAGCTCCTTTTTTCCTCTGGCTCCTGTGTGTTTTATTTATTATTATTCAGCCATACTATTTTGACTGACTCACTCTTGGAATCCAGCACAGCACAGCACCAGCCATAGGTCAGGTCAAACTTAACATCCCAACCCTCTGCCCTGTCACTCTCAGTCACTGGCGGAGGGTACCGGGGGAAGACACAGCGAGGGGGCAGAGGCTGGAGTTTGCCAGCAGTAGTCTACTAGCCACTGAGAGTTCACAGGTCAAGCATTTTCTGAGCATGGATTGGTTGGATTTGGTGCTGCTGTTGTTGTGGATGTGTTGGGTTTTTTCTCTCCACTCTCATGTGGTTAAAAAAAAGCTTTAAATGTCTCCCAGCTACCAGCATACTCTGCTTAAAGCTCCTCCTTGGACCAAGGTTAGCATTAGACCTCTGTAAAGGTCTAGTCCAGAGGGCCTACAATATGGTGCTGAGCTTGTGCAGAGCCAGCTGATATATAGGACAGCTGAACACAAAAAGTGAAGTAGAATTTTCACTGTCTGATTAAGCTGTACTGGTTTATGAGACCTGCTTGATACGATGAGTGATACCCCTGATGCAAAGAACAATTGAACCGTGGAAGTAAATCAAGTGCTGTTATCTCAGTGGTTGTCCATGTGACTTCTGCTTGTTTCTGGAAAGATCCTGCAGAGAAGCATTGCTGAAATGGTAGAGGTTAAAGTACAATGTTCCTAGGCACATGAAAGAGATAGTAGGAGATCAGTGGGAGCTTAACCGCGTGAATCCTTGTTCTTGCCTCGGGGTTACAAACCTTGTGATACTGCAACTTTTTGACTGGCCCAGAGTTCAGTAAAGTTTGCCTTTTTATTGAGCTGGAATATATGCAGTTTGCATGCCTTACGCCTTCCCTTCCCACCACTCTTCCTCTCCTCAGATGTAGGAGCTGTAATTCAGGGGCTGTGCCAGGGAGGGAGGGATTCATCCTGCCTTTCCTTCCCTTTTAAGAACATATAAACTGGGACTCTGTAATCAGCACAAAGCTTCTACTGAGCAGTATGAAGCTGGAGTCATAATTCCTACCTTTAGGAAAAGAAATTATAACAGGAAAAAGTCTGAGTGACTCATGCTTTGTGCTTCTTATTCATTAGGCCCTGTGAACATCCCCACTTTATTGGGCTTCCACTACCAGCGACAAGAATGGTTTCTGATAAAGGGGCACGTAATGTTAGCGTGTGGATAAAACGTTCCCGTAAAGGTGCTAATCCTTTTGCCTCTCCCACTTTTTCAACATGTTGTCAGGATTGGCAGCTGCCATGAACACTTAACCTAATTCACGTGAGTAGTTTCAATGTAGTCAGGAGACATACTGTGATCTGCTAGACTAGAGATTGGAAGATTGGAACTTGAGCCTTCTGAGCTCCAAACCCATAGAATACCCTGTGAAGAACAGCTCTTCCCTCACGTTCATTGAAGATGAAGTAAATGGTTGCTTAGTCTGAAATCTTTTCTGAATGAAAAGGAGTTTTAATTTCAGGCACTGTAATTACTTACATGCTTGCAAGTACAAGTTCAAGATGTGGGGAAACACTGGCCCAGGTTGCGCTGGAGTTGGTCGAAGCCCCATCCCTGGAACTGTTTCAGGGGAGGTTGGATGGGGCTCTGAGCAACCTGCTCTAGTTGCAGATGGCCCTGCTCCCTGCAGGGGAGTTGGACCAGAGGACCTTAAAAGGTCCCTTCCCACCTAAACCAGTCTGGGTTTCTGTGATACGCGGACTTCCTATGTTTTGAGGTACAGATACTCCTTGGTGCTGGAGAGTAGAGGGAATTTTATTTATCGGCTTAGCATCGTGACAGCTCTCCCAAAGCGTGACATTTCTGTTAAACACGTACTCAGTTTAAGTAATGGCACCATGGCGTAGCTGTTCGGCATCTCTCAATCCCACCCATCGCTCTGATTTTCCTTCCTCATACCTACTTTTGGGTCTCTCCTCACCTAGGTTCTCTAATAGCCAATCTTGGTATCAGCTGCTCACTTGCAGCTAGTGCAGCATCTGGGGAATCCCTCACAAATACAGACTTGCTCACACAGGAACCGCTTTAGCACATAAGGAGAATTTTCAGGGTTGGGTTTAGAAGCACTTCAAGAAATAGACTGTGATCTAATTTTTCAAATACCTGTGTAATTCCATTAAATTGCATATTTTTTTTTTCTTTCTTATACTAGTGGGGAATGAGAAACTAATCTCTACCGTTCTGTTCAGACAATGTTCTGAAGTCTGGAGCTACATCGTGTGTTTCTCTTGGATAAATTGCATCTAGATGATTAGCATGATTTTTATAGTGACCCAATCCCCTTTTATTTGGTTTAATCCTTGTTGCTGCTCTAAGTCAAGCTCACTACAGTGCAGCTTTCTTTAAGTATACCTCAGGAATTTCGGATGGGCTCCCTGTTTCTCCTCGCTTCCTCCAACAGCACAGCAGGAGTAAAACAACCATCTGAGACTCTGCCTGAGGAGAGTGAGAATCACAGGGAAAAGAATGTGCTCAGCATATATAAGTCCTGCAGAAGAGGAAAAATAATTAAAAGTTTAAAAAAAATTAAAAACATCCAAAACAAAGACCAACCACAAAAAACCAAACCAGTTACTCTGCTGACTTTTGAGACACAAGGATCTCTTGGGGGATAGTGGGAAACAAAAGAATTGAGCAGGGAAAATGAGGTAGATGCTGTAGTTTCTGAGGGTTTTTGCCTGACTCTAGAAGCTCTGCAGCCAGCTGATGCAGAGTTGAGCGGACTTGGAATTTGCCTCTTGGGTCTGGCAAGGAATGAAGGAGCAGTAACCAATCTCCTATGGGGTAACCAGTGTAATACAAAGGCAAGATCCTCAAAGCTGTGTCAGTGTTGTTTGACATGGATGCTCGAATACCTTTATGTTGAGGTCCATACTTTGTGATTTTAAGGTCGATTAGTGGTTTTTGGTTGGTTGGTTGGTTGTTTTTTTTTTAAAAAAAAGAAAACCAACCACCAACCAACCAAACACAAAAAAAACAACAGAGGCAGTACATAAAATACTGAGGAGAAGTTCACTATTCCTGCACTAGTGGAGGGTAATGCAAAGCCAGATGCTGTCCAAATAACACCTAAACATGCTTGATTGACAGTGTCTTCTGTAGGGATCTTCTTGAGCCTTTGTATTTTCTCTTCACTGGCAATGGCTGAGCTGGTGCTCTTAGGAGAAGAGAATTCTTAGTACTTTTATTTTTCCCCCAAGTTCCTTGATTTCTGCACTTGGAGAAGGAGCTTTAATGTGGCTCCTTTGAAAGTATAGCGCCCATGGAGAGGAAGCAACTGGAAGAAAAGAGACAATATCAACAATCTTGTTATTTCTCAGGGCTGTGTTGAAACAGGGCTCTTTAAACTCTCTCATTCTGTACAAGACAAGCTGAGAAGCTCTGGGGAACTAAGAGCAATTATTTCACCATACCCAAAAGCAGTCAATTACAGTAACATATATGAACTTGATTACTTTGGGTTTAACCTTCCATAATACACATATTATACAGTACAGGTAATATGAAATATTATACACCCTGCTATAACCATGAGGTCAATCTATGTAACAAGCAGCTTTCTTCTGCATTAATTATTTCCTGCAAAGTACAGTTTGGTTTAGGTTTTGGGATTTATTTTTTAAAAAAAAACCAAAACATATATGTATTTATCTATACATATAAGCCCTGCTATAAGCTGGGAGTGGGAGAATTTGAGGCTTGTAATATGCCTGGGACAGAATCAGTTTTGACTCTGTCATTTTATTGCTGATAAGGCGACTTTTTTTCCGTTGACTCTGACAGCTCCTTATATATAAGCACCCTCTCCTCACTTCTACCAGGGGCAGATTCTCATATAGCTTTGACTTTTCTGCTTGTGTGGCATATTTTCCCCATACTACATCAGGAGCAGGCATGCTGAAAATTGGCTTTTCCAACTGGACACAACCATATAAATAGTTGGCATCATTCATGGCAATTATCACTTCCAACTCCTTGAAAAACCTCGCTTCCCAGGAGGTTGAAAAGTGAAGGCTGCCATTCTCCTAATGTGCTCTGTATTTAACTGCAAGAAATCCGTATGCTTTTAGGAATTTTGCCTGTATTTCAACAGTAGCTTAAGAAAAAAGTTAGAGTGAAGGTTTTTTTGTGTTGTTTTTTTTTTTTGTGTTTGGGTTTTGTTGTTGTTTGGGTTTTAGGGTTTGGTTTTGTTTTTAAAGGAGGGCGCAAAAAAAGGAAAGCAAGATAATCCACAATATTACAGCTCTTCTTATTTGATCAAACCTCAGAAACACTCGATTTCTACTCTCATCCCTGAAATGAGTTTCACTCCACATGATTTAATAGCAGATTTCTTTGCTGGTTGTTCATGGGGTGATATGACCAGCGTGAAGCACTCTGTACAGAATCAGCGCGTAGCGCAAATACCCAGTCAATTAATCTCTTCCCACATTCCAAAAACAACCTTTAACCTTTTTAGACCAATTCCAAACAAAGTCAAATTCAAGTTGCTTAACACACAGGTTTTATTTTGGCGTCAAAAGCGTCAGTAATTTAAAGAGCCTTTTTTCTTTCTTCTGCCAGGAACGTTCAGCCTGCTGTAAAATCAAAGCTGATCTGGACTCTGTTTTCCCCTCTTATCACATAACAGACAAATGTTTCCCACAGCCCGTGTGTTACACCAGAGCATCTGCCTCCCGATCAGCAAACTGCCAGATAGCCTTAGCGAGCCGTCAAGCGATACCGCTGACAGGTTTATTACTGTATCAGTTATTTGCTCAAGGACAATTTTATTATATGCAAATCATTGACATAAATTGGGGCGGGATGGATTTATTTAAGGGGGTCTACATTCATCTTTCACCGTCTGCGTTTTTATCACGTAGCGGACTTGCTTCTGGAATATTCGTTTGCGCTGTAACTACGAGATGTGTCAGGGTTGCGATAACGCTGATTTGTTTGGCTTTTAACATCAGGCAACTAGAGAGTTTTGACTCGAGATAAGGGAGTTGTGGTTTTTATTGGACTTGTAAACTTTCAAGGTGGAAAAAAATTCCAGATCCTTAGGCATGGAAGCAAAAAGCTTCTGTCACCTGATGTGCAGAACTGATCCAGAACCTAGTCTGTTTAATTCTCTGGACCATCATTTTGTAGATAGTAGTAGATCGTTTGTAGACAGTAGTAAAGAAATTCTAACCAAAAGTTCTGATTTCTTTAAGAAAAAATAAAAAAGGGAGGAAAACTACCCCCTACTTCTAAACGACTAAATTGGAAACAATATTTACAGCTGGATTTGGAGGGGATTTGGGGCTTTGGTATTATCTCCTTAGAATGAGAAAAAAGGGCGTCATTTGTTGAAGGTAGCCTTAAAAAAATTGTCTGATCCAGGTGTCCTCCTATGGTTCAGAGAAAGCCGTTAAGACACTAGTAGCAGATACAATGTATTTTTCTCCTTTATTTAATTTTATTTTTTTTAGGAACAGAAAATTTTGCCTTATCACTATAGGAATAATAGTATGTCCAGAGTTTTCAGAGTCTTGAGGTGGGAGAAGTCTGCCTTTTTAGGCAGACTTACTTAGGGTTAGGTGAAGGTTAAGGCTTGGGAAACCTGTACTCAAATCTTTACGTGCTCAGCTCTGGGGCAGAACAATTTGCTTCACCTTTGCTTCAGTCTCCATCCATCAATCGGGTGTAAAAGTAAGGTTTTGAAGGGATGAACACGCTAAAAGGTGTCAGATGGTGAGGTTTCATGTTGATTGGGGCAGAAAATGGTTGGATGTAAGTTTGTGAGATCTCGAAAACGTAATAAAGAATCCAATTTATCTGAACATGGAGTTACAGAGCCATAGTGAATTCTAGAGCCCTAAATGACTCTTGTCTCCTTTCTGTCTGAGAAACTTCCACTCCCTCTCTTTTTTTCCTCACACGTAGTTGGTAGAGCATTCAGTTATGTTAGAAGGTGCCGAGGAGATATTCCCTTCTCATCTGAAGTAGCCAAGCTTTGCTGACTTTCCTGTCTGCTGGAAGACACTCGATAGCTTCCTCAGCCTGCTGGTGAGGCAGCAGGTTGGAAAAAATATTGATTTCCTTGGAGCAAGACAAGTACTTAGGATGCATAATCTGATGTGCAGCAAAGGGAAGAAATTCAAGAATTCTCTGAAGATTTCTGTTTCAAGAAAGCTGGGGAGGAAAGGGGAAAATTACTTTTAAAAATATTAGTGCCAAACTAGCTTTACTGTGTATTTTTTCATTTGTAGGTTGTGCCAACAGATTTGGTTTTTAAAAAAAATTATCAGTGCTACAGTTTCTAAGTTACAAGAAATACTACTTTCTTCTAAGTTATAAAAAGCACTATGTTTTATAGAATCTCTTAAACTTATTAAAGCCTGTTTCAAGTTTTGGCTGGGAGTTGTCTCAAACTTAAAGCCTATTTCAAGTTTTGGCCCAGTTTTGGGTAAAAGAATACTAGTATTATTAACTGGGACAGCACACAATGAAATTTATGCTCTATAAGTATTTTCAACTTCACTGTGTTTGAAGCTAATTTTTTCTGTTATATAAGTGTACCTGTGGATATAAAGTATGTATCTTGTGTGTATGTTCATAACATATGTGGTGTTATATTAAGGTGTATTTTTAGATATATATGGTTATTTAGGGTTTTTTTCTGACCTAAATCTATGCAGTATTATATTTGAAAAGTGTATAGGTAAATATATATGGATATTTAGGTTATTCTAACATGTGTAACTATGCAAAATCCTCTGGTTTTGAAGGAGAAAGGTCATCCTGCCTTCCCTTTCCTAAACCTTCATCGTTCCCAACTAAATGCAAACATTGAGCGATATGAAAACCTTCTGTAGTGCCTGATTTCCTCTTCCTCATGTTAATTCTATGTCTTGATGAGCAGATTTAAATTCTTTAAAATAAAGTGAGTGATAGCTTCCTGCTGGTGGTCTGTGACAGAATAGCACTACATTTTCAGAAAATTCTTTCTGATAATACACTGCCACTCCATAATGACAACAGGAAGCCATCAGTCAGATTGAAGTTCTCTACGTTTCACTTAAAAATAAATAACATTTTTTTTAAAAATACATATTTTTAATAGAGAGAAAGTAGTAAGGCCAAGCAGGGGGAAGATAAATGGCAAATTGGTGGAGCCCTCCCGTCTAAATTCTCTTAAAAATATTAGTTTTCAAGCTATGAAAGGGGAAATTGCAAACTTTTTTCATTCCCAATTGAGAATTCCTGATGTCCAGCGCTCTTGGTGCTCTGACTTTCCTGTACAAAACAAACGAACAAAACAAATTCAAACCCAGATATGCAATAATCTCTCTTCTGCCTTCTTTCCTTACTATCCTTCTTGGTTTAATTTAAATTCTTTAAAATAAATGAATCATAGTAGTCATACCTCTGAATCATCTCCTCCTTCGTGTGGAGATGGTTTAAATTGTTAATTCTCTATTTTTTGTATGCGTCTATGTATGTTTACATGAAGATGATTTACAAGCAATTGTCTTCACTTGTGATAACCTTTTCCAGGAACCTTCAAGTCGCATCATGTCATTGTTCACTTTTTGTTCAGGACATTTTATATCCAAGGCACAGAAGCACTGAAAACCATCCTTTGTTGAGATTGGAGAGAGAGAGAGAGAGAGGAAGACAGGCTTTCTTCCTTCCTGAAACATTTTTAGACAGGGAATTCTTACAAGCAAAGCAGAATGACACAAGAATGATGTCAAGTGTAGCAGGAGATGGAAAGTAATGTAAATCTGGCATCAGCATGGTGTGGGAAGGAAAAAAATCAATTAACCCCTACAAGTTAAGCAGCGATGAAAGGATTCAAGGGGATTCAGGTTCAAATCTGTCTGTCTCATTCTCACTATTGAGCACTCTTAGTGGGGGTCAGTGGCACAAAGTGAATGTGAGAAGCAGGAGATAAAGGAAATAAGCAAAAAAGAGACATATCGCTAAGAAAATAAGATTTGTTACCCAGTAGAGTAAACATAACAGAATAAATTACTGGCAGTTATTTCATCAGAGGCTCTTTCCATACAGGACTCTTCCGAAGTGATCTCCTTCCAAACTTGATGTGCTACATCTTTCTTTCTCAGCTCTTTCAAAAGGAGATGTTTTCATAAATGTTTGGTCAACTCAAATAGATTGTTTTGGAGTTGGGAGTCAATAGACTGCTTACGATACAGCACAGAGGCAACTAATGTATTCTAGCTGTGCATTTATACCCATAATTCACCCTCTTTCTTTTTCTCCTATGTTGCTGTGAATCCTTGAATCATCTTTTAAAAAGGAATCTTAATAGAAAGTGGAACTGGCTGAGGGGAAACAGAAAAAAAAATGTGACACAGCCTGAATTATGAGGACCATAAAGACACTAGAGAAAGAAGTATGATCTAGACTCTTAATTAATAGCATTTGATCTTCAGTTTCAGTATTGAACCACTACTGATCAGAGAGCAATGGTGATATGCTACAAAGAATGTATTTATTTTGTGGAGTGTGGCTGAGATTCTGTACGTCTATTTAGAGTCAAACCTAGAATGGTAAGTCAGACTTGAATAAAACAAAAAAGCACTGGCTATGAAGTGCTGGATTAATGAAACAACATCATTTAGCCATTATACTCTGACAATTGGAAATTTCTGCATTGATTTAAGGTGACTTGTAGAATTTGCAGGTCTGATCAATACAGATCTCCTTTTGTATCACATCATCAAAGGCAGTGTGTTTTGAAGTTGGATTATTTCTAAGGCTGTATTTCAGTATAGACCTCTCAATCCAAGTTTCCTGTCACCTCCAAAATAAGGTTCCAGTTCCATCCTGAGGTATTAACCCCATAGACCTCTGTAGGACACACGTGCAGGCCCTTTTTCAGAAGTCAAGTTTGCATTTTGTACAGTGTTAACAATCCTTCAATGTGCTAGATTAAAACATACTTTCAGATTTTATCCAGCATATTCATTACAAGGAAAAAAATTTATTTCCTGAAGTGCATAAAGTAACACTTGTGTTTTATACCGTGTAAAATATAAAGTTTATATTAAAAATAAGAGAAAATAGGAGCAAGATATTAGAATTCATTCATACCTAGAGTAGAAAAATGAGCTGTTTAGTGGCCTACCTTGCATTAAGTGGCAGCTCTTTTATTAGTGAATGATGCAGCTTGCCAACAGAAAGTGTTCATGGGGTTTGTGCTTTTGTTTGGAGGGATTCCTCTGAAAGATCTCAACCTTCTGATAATAAAAGGACTTGAACAAAACCATAGATCTGATTACAGTTGAACAGTAAGGGTGGTTGGAAGACTAATTCAGATCTGACATTTTCAGAATAATTTCCAATAAACCTCAGCAGGCTGATCTCAGATCAGCTGTGGGTCAAACTACTTTCTTGGGCTAAAGAAATTCCTTTCAAAAGAGGACAAAAGGCAAAAGCAGTGTATTTAGAATACTCCAAATGCAACTGCCTTTTACCTGGATTGAACAGGAGGACTGTGAATAATGTAATTTCTGTTAGGAGCGTTCAGAATCCAGGCTAACAATTTGTGATATATTGATAAAACAGTTAAACCCGAAGGAACACTTTTTTTCTAACACCTACCTTCACCCCCCCACCCCCGCCCACTAGAACTTAACTTGATTATATACCTGGTCAATATTTCTCCAGTTCAGGAGACAGTCTGTTAATGACTTAGAAAGAAGCAGGAATTAGGCAGCAAAACTCGCCTCCCACATACAATGCAGAGATCTTCTGAGGGGGCACAAGGGACTATAGAATGGAAGACTTACTGTATTATCAAATCTCTGATTTTTAAAGTCCACCAGGGTTGTTGTCTGTGCTGGAAAAAGTAACCTGGGCTAATACTCATTCATGATCTCACTGTTTAAACGACATCCTGCCCTACGCTGCAGTCACTACGGTGTTATCACCTCGTTGTGTGTGTGTGTGTGTACCTTTAACAGCCATTAATTATAACCTGTCAGGGATGTTAGATTATGAATCTGCAAAATCTTGAGGAAATGGAAGATGAGTGTGAGTCTATGGATTTGAAAACAGAGTAAAATCCTTTACCTCATCTGGAAGTAAATCAGAGCTTTAGGGAAGCCCTGGAGGTTTCTTTACGTTAACAAAGTATTGAATTTACTTAATGAATCAATGTATTATTTAATTGAAAGGCAACTCAAACCATATTCTTCTCCTTCTCCCTGATCTCAAATGATCCACTTTCTCAGTCTGAGATAACCCTACAATTCATTTTCAACAGCGAGAAAACAATTTGTTCTATCACTGTGCTGCACTTCGTTAGCCACAAACTGCTGAAGACTTCAAATAGCTTTCAAGTCAGAGCATCAGATAAAATCCTACTTTGCAAGGCAGAAAGAAACTCCACACTCAAACATATCACTCAATTCAAAAATTGATCTCGAGCTGCTACTCTTCCGTGGCACACACTTGTTTCAGTTACAGAGGTAATTTTCTAGGGAGATTCCCTTGGAATACCGTCGTTCAGGGCTGCGTTTAAAGGACTCCTGTAATGCTGAAATACATATTCTTTATTCAGTTGTGTGTTCAAAACAAAGAGATTCCTTAACCTTAGCAAACACCTCCGAAGGTTGTGGTTCGGTGATGGGTCATTTGCAGACCCCTTTGCTGGACTTTGTTCAGAATTCAAATATTCAGCATTTGGATATTCAATATTGAATACTTACCACACCATGTTTCCTGTACTCTGGGATTACCAGATCTATATCTTGCTGGAGAACTGTATCTGGTTCATTATTTCATTAGTAGGCATCACAGGGTAGCCCATCCTCAGTGCTGCCATCTCTGAGTTAAAAGGGCTGGTCTTTTACAGCTCCTTTCAAGCATTGCAAGGTCATATTTTGAGCTCGTATTTTTCATACAGATTCTGGATCATCTAGGGAAAGATTTCCAATATGATGCCACCAAATCTAGTCTGGAGTGTAGTAGTAAAGCAGTTGGAGAGGCCTGTGGGTACATAAGCAGGTGACCTAGTACGTTGACTTGAGGTTGTTGCCTTGGCTTGCTTAGGAATGATTTCATGGCCAGAATAGTTTTGCCTCCTCAAAAGCAGAGCTCTGAGCAGTGCTTTAGTTCTACAGAAACATTTCGGAGATCGTAATGCCGTGCTATGAACAGATTCAGAACAACAAGCTAATCTTGTAATAGTATTAGAAAAATACCTCCACTGAATAATCCCTGCTTTTATTTGGTTTGGTTTGTTGATTTGGGTTTGGGTTGTTTGTTGGGCTTTGGGTTTTTTTGATCAGTTGGACCAGTTAAACTTTGCAGATGAACACCTACTACAGAGAATATGTAAAACATCGGTTTTACATGGGAAGACTAGAAAAGATTTGTAAGGAGGGGGAGGAAAATTATAGACCATACAACTTAGGCTCAATTTCTGTAAAAGTACTGGAAATATCAGTCTATTTTTAAGCTCTTTAGAAAACAGCAGAGATGAATAACAGGCAGCATCTGTAAAGAGCAAGTGATGTACAACTGATCTAATTTTCCCTGATGGCGTAGCGGGCTCTTTATTGGATAAAGTAACAGTAAAAGGAGTCTTGCTTTATTTTCATCCTGGCATTCTTGCAACATCTTGAAAACCTTGAGGGTACGGGGTCTGCTTCTCGAGTAGATGAGGCAAAGTTTTAAAATTTTTCAGTGATTCATTACTAGTTCTTTTTTTTCTGCTTTGATAGGGCTCTAAAAGCTGTACCGTGAATGTTGGTGGTATTCAATATTTTTATTAATACTTATTAAAGTTGGAGTTGACAGCAATGGGGAAGGAGCTGAGAATATGCCAAAAAAAAGTAGAGTAATTCAAAATGAGTGATTCGAGATCTTGCTTAAAATATATGTTGCATTTGTTCTATTGAAAAACCATCTACTAGATTTTGATAAGAATAAGCTGCTCGTTTGCAAAATGTGGTGAAATTGCAGATTCTTCAGAAAAGAACTTGGTGACTATAGAAAATCACATATAAATCATGAGTGACCAATAGCACATTGTCATGAGAAAAGTACCCCACACAATACTTCATAATAATGTTATATGTGAAGTGCCCAGACCCATGATATATTTTGCAGCCTGCAAAATTCATGAAATCATTCTCTGCTTGGCTTAGCACTGGGGAAAATTACCTCTTGTGTCCAGATCTGGGCACTGTAGGGAAATATAGATTGGCTGGACAAGCTGAAAACAAAATAGGAAATCAGCATATATTTCAGGAAGAGAAGGAAGAAAGGAAATGGGAATATTGAAGGGGGTGATGTGAAAATGTTTTTCTGGTATGTAAAGAGGTAGGGAACTTATTCTTTCTGCCTAGGATGGGTAAAATAAGCAAACATGATCTTAGAAAGCAGGAAGGATGATTTAAATGAGACGAAAGAAAACTCCCTAGTGGAAAAAACATCATGAAGCCTGCGACTAACTTATTTTACCTCTCCAAGTACTGCTTACATGTGCAGTCTGAATTTCTGTTACGTGGATGAAGTAGTTCTACATTGATACATTCGTAGTTTTGTGGTTTCAAACCTAAACCAAGCCCCTGGGTTTTTTCCTCAATACCGTAATTTCCAGTTCCCTAAGGGGCTCAAAACATATTTATAGTATGTATAACCATCTTGGTTTACATCTTTTGAAATGACTGAACAGAAACTGTTCCCAGGCCAAAATCTGGATGCAAATACCCTGGAATTTTCTGGAGAGGATTTCAGCCCTCTATTCAAGTTTGAATTATGCATTCTAAATCCCTATCTGATTTAGAGCTGTTTTGTGCAAGAAAGCAGTTGGAATTAATTATATTTTTTTGCAGTTTTTAATTAGAAAGAGAATCTGACTGATTACATTCTCCCCTTCAATTAACTAAAATAATTTCACTTCTGAGCTTTTACCTTGCATGCCAAACTGCAACGAAACGTGCATCCTAAAGCCTGACGGTAGTACCCCTAAAAATAGAGGTTCAAAATAGAAGCTCTCTGGGAATTTAAGCTACATGAGAATGAACAATAATGCTCTAATGTTTCAGGACAATCTAAGATTTTTTTTATATAATTTTTTTTTTTCCTCCTCTGTTTGTTCCCAGAAGAACGTTTAGTTTTATGTAATGCACGAATAGCAAGATTTGTGGTGGGAATACTTCACATCTCCAAATGGCCGTCCCCCGGGGATTTGTAGCACTGTTTTGGATTTCTGTTTCCTGCTTCAGATTTCTGATTCAGTTTCCTGAAGTTTCACCATCACACCAAATGCCTTTTCAGAAGAGTTCTGTTTTAGCACTTTTCTGCTTTGTACACAGTTCTCTTTGTGTACCTGGATTGGATTACATTGAATCACACTGTTGAATTAATTAAAAAACACGGGCTTGTCATAGCAAAAACATCTGTGTAACAAAAGCAGCAAGTCATCGGCGTATCCTAAATTTGATTTGCTGTTTTAAAAAATAGTTTCTATTAACTCTTCTTGGATCTTTCTCCAGGAGGGAGAGAGAAGTTTCTGGTTCTACTCATAAATAACTTCAAATACTGATGAATGAATAGATGAATGAAAGTCGAGTCAGCATTGTCAATACCAAAACAGAACCAGTCAATCCATTTTGATCTCTATCATATTTTATCATCTAGTGCCCTGATTCAGTTTCCTCTGTAATAGATTTTGTTCTTTTTAAGACTCATTCAGTTTAAAGCAGGATTCTCAGTCGTTGTAGCTCAAAAAAAACCCCCCAGTCCTTGCCTTTAGGTATCTCTGCAGGACCTCCCATCCTCCCTATGTCTTGATTATGCTGTCTCATCCTTCCCTGCAGCTCCGAGTCAGCTCACACAGCTAAAATTGCTGTCTAGCTTCATCAGCTCATGTCTTGGTTACTGCATATTCCTTTTTTGTGGCCTGTAGAAACACGACCTTGCTCCCTACCTATCCATACAGAAAACTGCAGACAGAGTCATTTTTCTAGCCCATCATTCAGTTTTTGCATCTCTCCACTGATTTTTCTGTCGCATCGGAGAGAAAACACTTGTGCTCCCTTGCGAGGCTCTCACCCTGCCCAACTTATCACAGAAGCCCAGACTGGTAGGGGATGGAAGGGACCTCTAGAGGTCATCTGGTGCCGCCTCCCTGCTCTAGCAGGATCACCCAGAGCAGGGGGCCCAGCATCCCGTTGTCCAGGCGGGTTTGGAATCTCTGGAGAAGGAGACTCCACAACCTCTCTGGGCTCCAACAGCCTCACAGCAAAGAAATTTTTCCTTATGTTTAGGTGGAACCTCCTGGGTTCCAGTTGGTGCCACTGGCCCTTGTCTGGCTGCTGAGCACCACTGAAAAGAGTTTGGCCCCATCCTCTTGCCTCTGCTCGGCATTGATCAAACGCCCTCTCAGGCTTCTCTTCTCCAAGCTAAACAGCCCCAGGGCTCTCTGCCTTTCCTCGTAAGGGAGATGCTTCAGTCAATCTTTGTTTGCTCCAGTTATCCTCGTTTGTTCACACCCCGGAATATTATTCTTGAATCTGATCGCCCTGACTGAAAATGTAGTAAGTGCATTTGGGCTTTGTCTCAATGGGACTCCATACCGGAGACACACTCTCCAAAAAGTTCTTCAGACCATGCCTTAAACTTCCATCTGCCCCTAGAAATGTCTGGCAAGATTCTAGATTCAAATTCTTAAAGTCAGAAACAACTTAATCTGCAATTTCTTGCTGAAACTGGGTGCATAAAGAAACCTGGAAGAGGAGAATGCAGGAAACAGAGGCTAAAATCTCGATGCTGCATAAAAGACTTTACCACATCTGAGATGCATCATTATTCTGAGCCATGAAAGCTCACCAATATTGGGGCAAGTCAGGCACACCAATACTTGCACATGGAAAATTAGAATTTTGACGTTTAAAGCAGAAGCAGCAAAGTGACAAAACTCAGGGTGTCTTTCGTTCTTCAGGGCTGAGTCAGTGACACTTGGTGACTCCATTGGCAGGCTTAAACAAATTCCTCTTCTAAAGCCCAATCTCTTTATCTTTAGATATAATAGATTAGCTGATCAAATTGGCTCAGTTAATTATTCTGGGGTTTAAGCTGAGGAGGCTGAACCAAAATGCGTAAGTCTAGATATGGCTGAGACAATACCTGTCCTGTGCAAAGGCCGGTGCTCATTACTGGGAGCATTCTTCAAGATGTTAACAATATTTTCGACAGAGATGTCATACCTTTACTTATTCCAGCATGCTTTGAGGGCTTTTGTTCCTTTATTTCTGAAAACTACAAACAGAGCAAGAGTATAAGGAAAGTATAACCGTTTTTGAATTGCATTAATGACCGTCAGAAACTCCCGAAGGGGTTGCAGGTGAAAATCCTTTGGAGGCATTTGTGCAGTTCAAACTCATTGAGTTGCATGAATGAAATAAGAAATCTTTGGCATGCATCACATTTAGCTGAGTTTATAAATGGCTTCCTGGTAAAAATAAGCATCTACCAAATGTTTTTTAAATGTTTAAACCACAAGGGGCGGGGGGAAGTAAGTAAATAATTTCATAAAGATTTGCCCTCAACCAAAAGTTGGAGAAACACCCTAACTTAGATAAGAAGTTGACAGGAACACAGAAATTTCATCCTGGGTAAAATTAGGCAACCCAATCTCTAGAAGCGGCAGAAACCAGATTCTTTAGGAAGGCCTATAGCAGGAACATTTTCATGTGTATCTGATCTTGGTCTTGCTAGAGATTGTGCTTCAGGATGTAATCAACTTGCAGTCTTACTTCCAAATATATATATATATATATACACTTTGTCCTTGATTATAGCTATCCATATATGCGTTCTTAACAGTTTTGAATGTGAAATTTTGTTTGCAGTAGTAAATTTGTTTGCAGTAGAACTGAATTGCAATTCAATTTTGTTTTCAGTGTCCCACTTTGTCAGTTCTTTTGGGTGTCTCTCTGTTGTTTTGCACACTGAGAGCACTGCTTTACTTTGGCTCAAATATTTTGGGTTATTTTTTCTTTTATTGTATGATGCAGATCTCCTTTGCCTTCGCCGTTAAAGACATTACATTAGGAATGTACCTGATGTAAACAAACCCAAGTCCAACCTAAAAAGATAACATAAACTTTGTTATGGTTCTCTTAAGGGCTGCCAGGATTGCATGAAGCATGTGTTATTTGTTTTAGTAGGGTAGATAATTGTTTAAAACTCCCTGACTCTTCACAAGTATTCACCTATGGAAAAGCCTGTACTCCTTCAGCAGAGCTATGGAAAAGTCCTTTGGCATTTTCTGTGGGAAGCAGCATAACTGTGCACACATGTGCTAAAGTCATTTGATGTAGAGCTCTGTGAATTATAGATGTTCCTCCGTGCTCATTTCTTCCTCTTTTCATTTTGCTCTCCAGTCTCCAAGCAATTTGCTGTTCCTTAGATTGTTGAGATCTTCATCCATCAATTGACTTTGCTAACACCAGAGTAGATACGCTGTATGAGACATTCCTAGGAAACTACAAGAGAAAGAAAGGAAAAAGAACTTTCAATTTTTGCCACATGCTGATATAAAACAAAGCACGGGCATAATGGTCGGTCATAAATGAGAAAAATAAAATGTGGACTCAACCAGGTCTGAAAACAATACTCTCTGAATCGACGCCTCTTCTCACATGATGCACTGGGCTCTCCCTTGGGTTGGTAAAATTCTAACACAGCATGACACTCGTGTTTTTTAGACAGGAACTAATTAACTCCTCACTGAGACTTAGGGGAAGTTCTAGTTAATAATCATTGGGACAATTGCTCCTGAAAGTAGTCAAGCAAAGAGCTGAATGCATTGAATTAGATGAGTAGAGAAGGCTGAAGGAAAGAAGTAAGCAGGAGGCCTGAATTAACTGTCTTAAAATGCAGGTTTGACCCACAGGTAGTCAAGAGATCCCAAAATAGGAGACAGGCTGGGATAGGCAGGGAAGGGAGAGGGAGACCAGTGTTCATCTGGTCTCTCTGTTCACCAAAACTCATGACTCTGCTCCTTTTAGGGTTATTTCACTCCTCCCATGAGGAGCCAGCTGGTCCTTCTATTCTCCTCGACTACTTTTCCATCTCCCCTTCCTTTGCACACACTCCCTGCAACAGTTAGAACCTTGATTTTTTTTTTTTTAATTCTTTTTCCTTTGCAACTGCGAAGCCCTCATCCAGCTCATACATATGTTTTTTTTGATGTGAGAAGCATCCTAAAATGCTACTAGCAACTAAGATGCTGCCCTGAGTCAGAATCAGCCTTCAATGAATAACTGCTTTGAGCTATGTTAAGAGAATGTTATTTTAAAAATCATTACATTTTTGTTCAGCCAAATACTAAAGTTCTGCTTTGTGTTCGATGTGGCCTGCTCTTTCCCATTTTCTTCATGGCTAATGCATAATATCCACAGGAACAGAAAGAAACTTATTATCTGTGTAGGCTGCAGTACGGCTGAAAGCTCAGGCACACTGGAGGAGGAATGATTCAGCGGATAATAGGCAGTAATTTCTGTTTTTAAAAGGCAGTCTCGTTTGTAATAGGTTATTTTATTAGCTGCCCCACTGGATATGAATGTGTACCACACACCTGCAGTGTTCTCCATCGGTCAGCTCTTCTTTTCTTAATATTTTTTTGTCTTGAGATCCCATTCTTGCTGGTTCTGCTCTCTGAGATACTTCTCAGCCACTCTACGTTCTACGTTTCATTTCAACCGTTATCTATTTACGCTGAAGATGGTTCCGAAAGAACAAAACCAGGCATGGGTCCAAGCTTCAGCTAGTCTATAAACTAATCAAAACTGCAAATATCACACATTTGGTGCAGAGAAGTACAAATGAGTAATGAGGTTTCAGCCTCTGCTGCAGGCGGTCTTGTAATGAATGTCTTTTAATGTACCCAAGTACGTTGCTCCTTCCATCTGCTCTTTTTTTCTGCCTTACTTTATCTACTGATATTTTTGATATATACTGTTGGCTTTGTCTTCTCTATGTTTTTAGTGGTTTTGCTCATCATCTAGATGGACTGAAAGACTTGATGTTTTGCTGGAGGCTTGGTGACTTCCACTGACCTTCAGATTTTGGTTGACGTGCTTCACTGAACCTCCATGCCCAGCCTGCGTTTGGGTTGGGCATAGAAATCGAGATTCTTCCAAAAAAATAAGCAGGCTCCTGAGTAATGTTAAAGATTCTCCTTAGAAACTTTCCGTTACCTGAATTTCTGACTGTGGATGTGCTTAATTCCAGTATATTTTTCAGGATAGCATAAAAATATGTGAGGATAGATCAGCAGAACGACTGCTACGGTGGGGAGTAAATCCAGTGTGGAAAGGGCAGTCCTTCAGATTGGCAGTACCTGGAGAAGTTTAGTATTGTCCTCAGGTGGAGTGAAGAGAGTAGATCCATCCCTGCATTGACCTCCTCAAGCTGAGGAATCGGGTGTTCCCTGAGCAACTCCTCAAGGCTGTCTGTCAGTGATACATGTCATTCAGGACTCCACGAGTTGCGAAGGGAATTTGGACTCTGAAGGAATCTGAGGGATTTCACAACTCCGAACTGTAATGAGGGCTGCTGGCCTGCAGGGTAGAAGATCTCCTGCTCTGATCTCTCCAGTTTTGAATCTCTCCAGAGATTCAAAACCAGCCTGGACGTGATCCTGGGCAATCTGCCCTGGGTGAACCTGCTGGAGTGGGGGGGGAGTAGGTTAGATGATCTCCAGACGTCCCTTCCAACCTATACCATGATACAGTTCCATGAACTCCATCAAAGAACAGGGAAATAATGCCTTCTGGCCAAACAAACTATTGGTTTTATACACATCTCGGTCTGACCTCAGCAAATCTTTCATTTCCCTGTACTCTGGAGGTGAGTGGCTGGAAATGGAGTGCTCATCTAATACCGTGTTTGCTGAGAGAGCTTTAATCGACAATCCAGCTGGAGGAAACAGCTCTTCCGGGCCTTTTAAAGCCGGTCAGTGATGAACTCTAGCAAGCTTGATTACGTCCATTTAGCTCACCAGTGCATACTGATTGCGAGAGAGACATAAAACTGAGACTTAAAGGCCAGCAGAAATGCGGAATCTTGCACATGGTGAATTGAAAGGTGCTTATGAAACATAATATCATGTTCAGAAAATGCTCGCTGAACCATGAGCTCGGTACGAGGGCCGAGAACCTAATAACGTGCAGTTCTTTTTATATTTCCCTTCCTACATCTCAATGAAGACTAAAATATGTGCAGATTCTTCTTTACGAAAGAAGAAAGGGTGAAAAATCGTGAATATGTTTTTTTCCCCCCCTGTTCAGCTGGAGCTTTCCTGCTGTACACGTTTAACAGAAGCCGTGGAAAGAAGCTCGGCTTCCCCTTTCGAGCTGATGGTGGCTTCTTCACAGCAGCTAAATTCTGTATGGGAGCAGCATATTCTCCACGGAATGTCAGGAGCAGTTGTTACTATTTGTTGGATGGGAACTTAATGGCTGAACAGCAGTGAGTTGATTTGCCAGAAATATCAAATGCTAATGAACAGCTTGCTGTAGTCCTGGCCTTGGCTTCCACCGTTAACCTGATGAGAGCGGGATGATCTGCAATGTTCTTGGATGTTCTTTCACTACTATTAGAAGGTCGTTAAACAATGGGCACATCTTTTGCAAGCTCCACTGGGATTTCTTTTTAATTTCAAGCAGGTAGAGAGGGATTACGTGTTTCATTTTAAAATGCAAATTTTTTATTTTTTTGTTACACGAGTTGGCGGATTCTCAGCTTCAAGCAGAGAGCGCCTGAATTGCCTGGATTGTAGTGCTAATATTTTTTTTGTGTTTTTTTTTTTCAGTTTAATTCAAAAAACTGTAGCAAGGCCGATTGGATTGTTGTTCTTCTGTTAAATCTCCTGTTCACCCTTGAAAGATCACTTGAACATCATCTGTCTTGTTTTCCAGATACTTTGTTTGGTTTTAAGGATAAGGTGGTTTTGTTGATAAGGGAAAACAATATTTATTCCACCAACTAGATGCTGTTCTCATGTTTATTATTAGTATAAGCAACTATATTATGATAATTGTTTAATTGTCCATTATGGGCAAAAGCTTGAACCTCCCAGCTGAAGTACAGGTAGATGAATCGGAAGAAAATAGGAAGTGCTTTAAGACAGTTTATAGTGGGGAATGGTGTAGTTGATGTTATTTTGTGGACCTTAGCAGTGGATAAATTGTTTGTTCTCTCCATGGAACGTGATTATCTGTATCGGGCTTATTTTGCTTCTATGAGTAGACCCAGCAAGTTCAGAAATGGATGTTAGACATTTGTAATTTCAATATACCGTGTTCAGCTTTTAGTAAAAAGATAAGTTTTTAAGTTCTATGCAGGTATTTTTCACCTCCTGCCCGTACCAGTTTCTATCCAGATGCTTTGCCTTTGCCTCCATGCAAATGTTGCATGTTTCTCACAAATTAAACTGCTATTGTACAAATCCTAAATTTGGCAACTGCATCCTTCGAGCTGTCTGTGTCATATTACCCAATCTCAGCATTTTTATTATGTTTTGGCATCGGTCACATTAATATTCTCGGTGATGAGAGATGACTTTTTATCTCATCTCAGATTTTCTGGCAAAGAGTCCTGTTAACTAAAGCTTATCCAGCAGACTCCTCCGTAGTCCTGGCTGAGTGCAGCTGCAGGGAGGTTTACTGCTGAATTTATCCTGTAAAATTCCAAATATTGGCAAAAGGTGTAAATTAGGAGGTGAGGTAGGGGGAAGGTGCAAAGTTTGGATAGCCAAATTGCTCGGAATCGTGATAGCAAATCGCTTTTTGTGAGTGCTAGTGGTTCTATTCCCAATATATTGTGGTGCTTATGGAAGCAGGGCTGGTCAGGCTGCCATATCCATGACATGGATGGAGCAGTTCCTCTCATAGCAAAGCTCCAGCAGAAGGGGCAGATCAGAGTTCATTATTCTGGGAAAGTGATTTGTGCGGCGTGTGGCTAATGAGGATATGCACAGGAGCCTCAGACTTAAATACATTTTGTCCTTTTTTTTNTTAAAATATTTTTTTTTTTTTTTTTTTTTTTTTTTTTTAATTCCACATTTTCCTAGCTCACTTGGTTGTGATGAGGGTTATCACAATGTTATTTCTTCTTCCTCAGTAGACAGGCAGCAGGAGCCTATTGTTAGTGCTGAGAAGTATGGACAGATGCATGTGCTTAAACAACCTTTTTTTTTTTCCCCCTCCTAGGAAACCAGTTTTTACCACTTAAATATCCTTATTAACTATTTTACTGCCTTTGTTGTTGGAAATTGAGCTCAGTAGCCTAACCCATAATCCTAAAATGCCTCCAAGCTGACAACACCCTAGTAGTTCTGCTGTCAAAACCTTCACTTCCCACTTGACAGTATCTGATGTTTTTTATGTGGCTGTTACTGCAAAATAATGCAGCATACTGCATATTAAAAAAGGAGAGTAAATAAAATAGAAGTTGATATGAAGTTAAATAATGTGAAGGATTCTGAAGAGGCTGCTATTCAATAAGATAAGGAATTCGATATGACCCGCACCATTTTCATATTTAATTCAGTGAAAGAATTAATTATTCAGTAGCTGACGACGCCATAGGTTTTCCACTCGGGTGCACTGACATATCACAAAATCCAGCGCTCTCCTGCAAACAAACAGGGCCGCTTAGTCATCTCAGTACAGATATAATGCAGTCATCTTACTGGGTTAATCTGGGCAATTAATGGCTCAAATGCATTTGGAGACAAATTTGATGACCTCATTCCCACCGGATATTTGCTTTGCAGCACCAGCGTTTCCACCAGATCCCCCGAGGCTGTGAAGGAGCAGGGAATTTCTCAAAGGCCAGCACTGCGCCATGGTTGTGGCTCGTGTTTGGAGTGTGGCTGCCTGTTCCAGCCCAGGACACCCTCCTGCCTGGGTGCTCCTGCACGAGCTCACCTTGGGGACCTGGAGTCTCTACCCGTGCTGAAGGACGCAGCTGCCACTTTTGCCGTTTGCCCCTTGAACCAGTAGCGAAGCTGAGCATGTATCCTGGAGGCACATGCACAGTGGATGGTGACAGGGCCAGGCACACAGTGCTGTGGACAAGGTGCTTCACAGAATCATAGAATAGTTTGGCTTGGAGGAGACCTTTCAAATCGAGGTCAGCTGTTAACCCGGCCCTGCCAGGGCACCACTAAACCATGTCCCTCAGCACCACGTCTACATATCTTCTGAATCTCTCCAGGGATGAGGACTCCACAATGTCCCTGGACAGCCTGGTCCAGGGCTTGACAACCCTTTTAGAAAAAATGTCTTCTCCAGTGTCCAACCTAAACCTCCCCTGGCACAACTTGAGACCATTTCCTCTTGTCCTATCGCTTGCTCCTTGGGAGAAGAGTCCGGCCCTGCCTGGCACCAACCTCCTTTCGGGGAGTTGTCGAGAGCAAGGAGGTCTCCCCTGAGCCTCCTTTTCTCCAGGCTGAACAAGGCCAGATCCCTCAGCCTGTCCTCTCCAGACTTGTGCTCTAGACCCTTCACTGGCTTTGTTGCCCTTTGGACATGCTCCAACGCCTTGCGTTCATTCAATCTACATATGGGACTCACACAAAACATAGTAGACAGTCACATCCCCTTCCTCCTTTTCAGCTGGCAGAGACAGAAGGTCACCAGTGAAAACATACACGTGAAAAAATCAAACTAAAAAATCCCCAACCCTCCGTTCTCCTCTTTAGGTTCCCGAGTATGGTAACCCACCTGAAGTTCATACTTTCCGTTTCTATTAAGATGCCTGAAAATAAATGTATGCTTGGCTGTGAATAAAAGAAAACCTATCTGTCATGTCACAAAGAAGTATAATCTGGTGCACAATGATATCAAATAAATAAAATATTCCAAGCTGATTGTGGTATAAATGACAAAAGGGACTCTGAGAACTCTGTTTGCTGCTTACATGTGTCTGTGGTGCAGATCCTGCGTGCCTCTGCTTAGATTTCACATTTATTGCTTTCTGGGGGTACTAGAAGTTGCATCTGTAGATCGAGGAGACCAAGACTTTGTCTGCTCGGCCAGCATCGCTGGCATGTTCCCCGTCTCCTCTGCTTCTTAGTTTCTGTGTCTGCAAAATGTAGTAGCGCTGTTTGAGAGGAGTAAGAAGCAAAACTCTTATTTCTGAAATGTTTTTAGATCTTTGGATGAAAGTTGTATAGAAAGCTGAGTGGTTTATTGACTACCTCCCTGGCAGGTTCCCTGTGTTCTTGTAGGGTCTGATATAAATGGTAGAGGCCTCATATGGACGAGCTCTGGATGCTCCCCGGACAAATAAAAATCTAGACTCTTTCACCAAAACCACAGATTTTAAAAAGGTATCAGGAGACAGATGAGAGGGTTTTGCCACTGACTAATGTCTGGGGATCCCAGGGATCCTAACCAAAGAAACTTATTCCTTTTAAATATTTGCCCATTGGAACCTCAAACTTTCTAAAGAAGAATGAGATGAATTTAACAGCTCTGGAGATCCACACTAAAAATCTAGCTCCCAAAATACAAATCATTGTTTTTGTTCAGTTTAAAACTTAGAAATTTCCTTTTAGTTACTTAAAATTTTTGCGGCCTCTTAATATCAATTCTTTTTCACATTGATTATGAATATGGATTTGAGATGTAAGCCCCAGTGCTGAAAGTTCGAAACCATTGGTCTTCAGCTATAACACACAGGACATTTGTGGTGTCTGCTGGGATTTTTTTTCAGCTTAAGAGCTGAGTTTACTGACTTCAGGCTTGTAAATGTACTTTCTTTGAGTATCTTGTAATTGTTGATTGACTTAGCTGTGCAAGAAATAGAGCAAGCAGAGCTGTGAAGGCATTTAGAAAAAATCATGGACCTGTTCTTGAAATGTACCTTCCCCATAATACCATCTCTGTGTAGTATTTTTCCTTACTTAAGGTTTGTAGTTGTGATGAAATGGGTAACAGAAAATAAGAGAAATGAAAGAGCCTTTCAGTGCTCTCGCTGGGGTCTGTCTCACCAGCTTTCCTCCTGGAATTTGTGGATTGGTTCGATGGACTGAGCATCTCCGCTCCCATGCTTAGATTAATTAATTGTAAAGTACCTTTTGCTTTGACTCTGAACTTCTTACCTCTTGCATGGAAAAGAGAAACTGGAGAGCATAGTCTCTAAAACTTCTGAGTTTTCCTTTCCTTTCTCATTGCTTTTTTTTTTTTTTTCCCTACCATCTCCAATGTTTAATTATGGTTTTACTGGCAGTTAACTGAAATTAGTGTCTAATGGTAATTACTTTGTGTGATCGTAATACTTCCAAGATACATAGAGGTTTTTCTGTGTCTGTTTAATTTACTGTACTGAAAATTGCCTTAGATTGTATTATATTACAAAAGAACTTGACTGAACGAGCTAAATTCCCCTCTCTTTTATTCTCTCTTTTTGATTACGATGTAGCTTCTTACTCTGTCCATGTTGGTTAGATGAAAATCATATTTACATAGCTGAGACAATTCAACAGTGTGAGCATTGGGATGAAGCAGCTGATAGGAGACGAATGCTTATTGTCAGTTTGTCGAGAGATTTATAGGCTGCGAGGTTTGCATTTGCTCAGACGATTATACCTGGCTACAGGTGACCTTTCAGCAAGTTCCCCCCGCCTATTAAGCCTCTGTCGTCACTTAAAATAAAGTGACGAGTCGATAAAACTCAGCAAAATGCCCGAGGGCAACTCACTTCTAAAAATCAAACTGAACCCATCAGATAAAGCTGCCAGGGCTTGGGCTTTATCTAATGCCGCACACTCTTTTATAAATTGATTCACTTTTCTGCTAACCCGACACGTCCATGAAACAGCTTGGCTGCTGCTGCGAGTTACAATTATTATTCCGCCTGAGGTGATTTGTGTGGTCTTAGAGCCCAGCAAACATCCTTTTCTATTCAAAGAGATGGGAGATAAAGTAGCCACAAGCCTGCAGTCCAGGCTGGGGATGATTGGCCGCTTCGCCGTAACGTGCCAGTTGCGGACCGGCCCCGTGGTCTGATGGGAGTGGGTATCGGTCGGCGGGAGCCAGCCAGGGCCACGGCCACGGCGCCGGGCTCTGGGAACAGGTCTACCAGGAAAAATGTTAACCGTGATACCTTGCTGCATGCAAACCCTAACTGAGAGGGCAATATCAGCTGCTGAGTCTGGAGGGAAGATCATTCCTGCACACGGATACCTGTGTGCTTCTACAAAACCAACCAGTGCAGACTTTTTTTTTTTTCTTGTATATACATCAGAAATATATGCAATCACTTGTACGTGTGTGTGATGACAACTTGACCACTGCAAGGCATTGTGTGTGATTCTGTATAAATGAAAATCGGTCTTTTTTTTTTTTTTTTTCAGGAAATCTTTTCTCTCTTTACACAAGAAGGGTGAGTCTGTTGGAGAGGGTCCAGAGGGGGGCCACAAAGATGGTCAGAGGGCTGGAGCACCTCTCCTATGAGGACAGGCTGAGGGAGTTAGGTGTGTTCAGCCTGGAGAAGAGAAGGCTCCAGGGAGACCTTATAGAAGCCTGCAGGATCTGAAGGGACTACAGGAAAGCTGGGGAGGGACTTGTTTTAAGGGCTTGTGGGGACAGGACAAGGGACAGTGGTTTTGAACTACTGCAGGAGAGATTTATATTAGACGTTAGGAAGTTCTTTACTCTGAGGGTGCTGAGACACTGGAATGGGTTGCCCAGAGAAGCTGTGGAGCCTCATCCGTGTTTAAGTGTTTAAGCCCAGGCTGGATGAGGCTCTGGGCAACCTGCTCTAGTGGGAGGTGTCCACCATTGGAACCAGATGATCTTTAAGGTCCCTTCCAACTCAAGCCATTCTAGGATTCTTTCCCATGCCAAGAGTTAATATTTAAGCTCCTTACTTTCTTGGAGTGATGTAAAAGTCAATTTTTAGATGGACACTAGCTTCTCAATAACAGACCAGGAAGTATATTATTTAGAGCATGTGACTTCTTGATATCGATGTTGTGGATCTTTGTATTTTCATTTCTTCTACATGTAGCCCTGAATAGACTTCCTAAGGTATAAAGGAATATAAGATATGCCTTTATCTACTTAGCTCAGCAAAATCCAGCAAGGATTACACGTGGAATAACCTCAAAATGTAATGACTAGGGATAAAAATAAAATTCCTATAGAACTACAAAAGCAAACATTAACTTTAGGTGGAAGTTGTAGTATCTGAAACTATTTAATTTTATTAAAATGGCAAAAAAAAACCCAACACAACAAATCACCAAAACCTGACACGGTTCCAAATGTCCATCCAGTTATTATTTCTTTTAAAGATAGAGCATGAAACCAATGCAATAAATAAATGAGATCAAAATAAGTATAAACATGCCACCTTAAATAATCATTATAGGGTATTATTATCTCACTTGTAGAATGAGCTCGCCAGCAGGCAACCAAAATTACTTTTTGCTAAAAGTCTCGTTTGAAATTGGGTCATGTAAAATACATGACCTTTTTTTCTTAAAGCAAGAAAAATTAGCCTTGTGGGTGATTTTTATGTCATTGCACAGCTTGCTAATAAAGCTGTTTGTATTGCATTATGTTGGAATATTGATCTGATCCAAATTTTCCATTAAAATGGCTATTTTTCCAAATAGAAAATTCAAGAAAAGACCAGTGTGTGTGATCTGTAATATTTCATAGAGGAGAAAGAGTATTTTGTATTTTTTCCTGGTTTATTTTCAATGACAGAAAAAAAAATGGCTTTTTTATCAGAGAGAATAAACTCTGCCGCCCTACTCCCTGCCCTAATGGCCTGAGGGGGAGGGAAAAAGTAATTGCTCTTATAAAAACTTTTTTGTCTAACAGGACTTTTAATTTAAAGTGTCATGAAAATGCAAAATAAAGAGTTCTTGGTGTTGGTAAGAAAGAAAGAATCTGTCTTTGGTCTGCCTCGACATAGTGACATGTGCCTGTTGCTGGTGGAGATACAGCCGGATGAAGCACTTGAGTGAGACTTCACTTCTTCAAAAGAGAGCCCTGAAAGTTGTCATTTGGTTTCTTCTGCTGGAAAAAAATATCCTGCAGATATACTCTTTGTACCATTCTCAAAATGGAGACCTGAAGGTACTCGCTAAAGCCATTTTAGATTAATTTGATTAAAGAAGAGTAAAGAAATAGAGAAGAGTTCAGAGACCAGCAGTTCTCCCTGATGTCATGGAAAATGTGTTGACGAAGCATTTTTGAAAAGCCAGTCACATATTGGAAGGCAGTTCATGCAATGCTAAGAGCAAAGGAAAATAAACATAGAGGCATTGGAAAATAGAGAGAATGTTTTTTAAAAAAAAAAAAAGGATATGGCAACATGAGAAAATTCCTTTCTCCCCAGCCAAACCCCTAACAGTGTTCCCAGCTGTATTTCCAAACACCAGCACCAGTGGTCAGAGGAAAAAAATGGGGTTTTGTGTTATTTACAGTACTTACGCACTGAGCGGAAAGACACCGTTTCAACCTACAAGAATTAACAATATTGCTGAGTTTTATCATCTGTCAATAACTAGATGGAAACCACTCAAGTCTTTTAGAGATCTACACCCAAACCCAAAGAATTATTGAAGCACATGGCTAAAACAGTATAAAAATACGTGCAAAAAAAGTACAGAGCAGGATCTACATACTTTTGGTAGGTATGTGCTTATATACCATGTGAAATTGTGGCCTAAGAGTTGGGAGTTTTTTGTTTTCCCATATTAATTATATACTACGGTGTGATGAGTGAGTGAGTTTGCAAATTAGGATTTTTTTTGAGAGACTGTTGATCATCAACCTAATACATGAAGCTCCTTTGAAGCACCTGTGTCAGCTTCTCGTGCTGGAGACCTCTGAGAAAGGATACGCCCAAGTCCTAGATAGTTTAATGCTCAATCTGGCCTTCAGGCTTCCAGGGAATGGTTTGGAGTGTAACTAAACGTATACAATAAAACAAACAGCTTTTGTCGGGGTGGTGGTTTCTTTTATTTTCACAACTGGCACCGTGCGATGCTATTTAAAGTGTGAAAAGAATTCTGCTGAAAGAAACTGTAAAGTGGCAGAACCGAGCTTTCCCTGGAGAGAGAACGTGCAATATCAAACATACAAACTGTAGGCTCCACTGAGTAAGAAAAGGGAACAAGGAAAACTCATTTTGAGGAAGCAGAGATCAATATTTCCTACAGCAAATGCTGGCAAAAAGTAACATGGAGAAGAAAGAGGCTATCACTTTAAAAGAAACAAGATTTACTATATTACCGATGGCATAGAAAAAGACTGAGGTTTGTTGGGGTTTTTTTAATAATTGGTGGAGTAAATTCAGGGCTTTGAAAGATAACGGCTCTACCAGCATCTTAATGTAACGTACAGATGAACGTTCGTCTCACAATTTATCTTAGCTCGCTTGCTCCAGAGTACAAAACAGATATACTGGAAACTAAATTCAACTTGTTTGTTTCTTTCTCTTTCAGTATTTGTTCTCTTGAAACCATCTTTTATGACTTAGCAATAACAAGCATTGATTTGTGTGCCTTGTAATCTGCTTGTCGGTACAGGCATCTCACCCACACCCACCCACACTCTCTGCTTCAAGTAATCACCATGCTACAGTGTGGGGGAGGGGGAAGCACAATTAATTTTTAGTGTGTAATCGCTGCGAGGAGGTCACAATCCCTCACTTTTAGCCAGCTGTTGTCCCGATTTCACACTGACAGTTGTGGCGTGCTGAATGAAATAGGTAAGAATTGGCCTCAACGAGAACCGCTCCCCGTTAAATTACAGTAGATATTACATAATATATTATATAATATATGGAGACTGATTTATGTCCTATACAGTAGAGACCATTATAGTCAACTCTGGTTTAGACAAAACTGTTAAATCAACTAATTAAGGAGTAAGCCCTAACCAGATGGATCTGTTGCTGCATCAGGAAATACAGGCCGGTAAGAAATGATCTGCAGATTCAGGGTTGTTTGGTTTTTTTTTTTAAACTGTCTGGATAATTCTAATTGAATTGCCCTGCTAACAGTACACCAAAATACCACCTTAAATGCAAAGCAGCTGATCCAGAAGAACTGCTGAAGTGTCTGGGGGTGGGGGGTGCTTAATGTCCTTATGTGAATGAGAGCTATGGTTCAGAGGGCTAAAATCCTCTTTCCACCTGGAGTAACTTGTCAGAGGTAGGAGAATACCCAAGGACCTGCTTTCCCACGGGTAAAGACTCAACAAAATCTCGTGTATTTTTAAAGCGTGAAACGATATTTCAGCAAACACATCTTAGAGTTGGATTCTATGTAAAGAAATGAAGTGGAGGAGAAAGATAATTTCTAGAAAGTTCTTGTTGGTTCATTCAAAGCAAAGCTAACTTTGAGCTAATTATCTGAAGAGAGAGTTGAAAAGTCTGATGCATGGGCACACACCTCAGCTGGCAATTGTGGTACAGGAGGTCAAATCTTGGGTGGAAGAGTGGGAGTTTGGGTGTGCAGAGCTCTCCAGCGATGCTCAGTGGAGCTCCTCTTGCCATAGACCACATGAAGAAGCTCTGAAACCTCTTTAGAACGAAGTGTTTCTGACGTATTTCTCTTAGGACTGTTGAAGTCTTAAAAATACGTAGTTCTTTGGGGGGAGAATGGAGGAAGTCACCACCCCTTCACTTTTGCTCTGCTCTTAACTACAGTTTCCTACTAGCAATTCTGAAACGAAATATATAAGAATCATCCTTCTTCATATATTATAGGAAGGTGTTTGTTCCATGAAGTCCATTACAGCAGCTTTTTCACTGGGCCATATTTCAGAATTCAGCCAAGAGAGAATTGCTTCCTCATTTTCTCTGCCCTCAGTCTCTCTTTGCCCACCCCTCCCATTTCCATGCTTGGAGCTCCTGCCAACTGCAGCAGGGAGGATCTTAGGAGTAATTGAGTCTGAAAGTGTCTGATTATGAGCATTTTGCTGCCAGCATAATCCAGGGGTTGGGTTTTCTTTCTGGCGTTTTCGTCCAAGGAGGGTATAACACATCCTTAAGGTCCTGACATAGCATCATAAATTTTAGGTGAAGACAGTCATTTTTCAGTAACATAATGTAACCTTAACAGTATTCGATTCTTATCAAACCATGTATATATATTTTTTTTTCCAGACACAAACTTCTGTTTACTGCCTTTTTATGACGTTGAGAGAAGTGATAGTTCACCGGAGTGAAGTATTTACCAGGGGTGTTTGCAGCATTTAATCAATAGATGCTCCAACCTTGGCAAACTGCAAAGAGGGGCCCACTGGTATAGGTGTCTTTTAATCCTGCTAATACATACAGTGGCTGCCTCACTAATGTGGCAATTTAATTAGCAGAATGCTAATTACTAGAGCTGTGGGATCTTCACAGCCTCATTTTACACACAAGCTCCCTTTAACGAAATTTAAAATAAATAATTAAATAAATAAACAATCTCTTTGAATTGTCCTTACCCAGTAGCATCCAAAGTCCCACAGATTATTTTATAGTGTTTTCTCCTTGATGGTTCTTTTATAGAACTTAAAAGACTTTATAAAGAAATCCTCACTACTCCTTCTTTTTTTTTTTTTTTTTTTTCCCCTGATTTTACTTATCTTTCCTTCATTCCATTGGCTACTAGTATTTCTTGTGTGTCCGGGAAGCCATTTAAAGGATCTTGCTTGTATTTGTGCATCCTGAATGTGACTATATCAATATCTGGTGCAGGGAAAAAAAAAAAAAATTAAAGTCTGTTTGTTTGTTTCTTTCTACATCATGCTTCCGATTAGTCTTCAGATTTAGGAAACATGTAGAGCAGTTTATCACTTTATTTAGGAGAGCAGCTCAGCACACTTCAGCCCTCTTTTTTCCAATAAATAAACAACACTGAATTTAGACAAAGCTCGTCTCCGTAAACCCCTGCATTTGAGAAGGATGGTATGATTTTAGAATAGATACATCTTTAAAATGTTGAGTTTAGCAGTGCCAAACTCTTGGACACAGACAAAACTTAGGGACTTTCTGTAGCTCTGGAAATAGCTCTCAAGAGTTTGCAGAACTGCCAGTGCTCCTGGTGGTAGGGGATGAGAGAGGTTGAGACTGCAGAAAAAGGAGATTTTCCTACAATAGTTTTCTTTTCAGTTTTGTGTGTGTCGACACTTGGAATTTTTACATATCCGTGTACTTGGCATTTTGGGAATAGTGACATACCTTTATTTAATTGATGTGTGGGTCATTTTCAGCCTTTCAAGCACAAAGCGAGGCCCATCCAGGTAGTCAGTGGCCTACCTTGATATTGAAAGTGATGGGTTTTATTATTGTTTTCCCTAAACTGTAGTAAAAGTGGTGTTATCTCCTTCATTCCCTTGATGCTTTTTAAATTTCAAGCCGGGTCTGTATCTGACAGCCTTGGCTGTGAAGCAAAAGCTATTCGAAACTGCAATTGAGATGAGTCACTGGGGCAGGAAATGTTGATGAATATTTTCTTGTGGCAAAAAGGAGCATTGTCAAACTTAACATCTGTCATGTCACTTCCTCAAAAGAGGTGCACATCCTACCTAGTGATTTTGAGAGGATCTTGGTAGGTTAATTATAAAATGTGGATATTTGTTAAAGTAATTTCCTTGCTTATGAAAAGGGAAGAGACATAAATCCTTTAGGGGATCAGAAAATCTTGCAGAGGGTTTTTTTCATTTTAGACAGAGAGTCTCTTCATGTGAAAAAATAAGCTCTATAACATATGTAAAGGTGACTGTTTGGGAGACTATTAGCTGACTAGGCACAGAACAGAACAGGAATTTATTTAGGTGTAGCTAAACTTTCTAATTTTAGAATTTGATTTTTGCAAGTGCTTCAGTGTATACAGAACTCTACTCACAACCAGAGAGGAAGGAAGCATAAAGTTTAAGCACATGCACCTGTTCCTGCGAGACCTTTCATGTGATCTATGAATGGATTTTTTCTACAAGTCCTGATATAAATTGATGGCAGCAATTAAGCATTTCAACATTCTGTTTGTTTGGGTTGGATTTTTTTTAATTTTTTTTTTTCCCCCAAAGAAAATTCCTTTTTTTTGTTTGAGGCGGCAGAAAATCTGTCTGAAAAGAATTAGATATTTCTTCCATATGATACATAAAACATCATTTTATAAGGACCCTTACCTCTTTTAGGGGACTTTAAAAATGCATTTAAAACTGACTTAGCCTTTCTCAGTCCTCTTTCCTCTTATTTGTAGCCTTGATTTTTTTATTAGAAGTGCTGTCAGCTCTCAAGGCATGCTGTGGCTGAATATTATCTTCTGGAGATCTATTTGGCTTTTCCTGGATTTTTTTTTCTTATAGTGAATCATTTCTGTATGGATTTTTCTCTTCCTGTGCTGAATACTGTGGCTCTATTATCTGTGACGTGTTATAAACAGACTGTTATATGTGTATTCTGCAGCAGTATCTTTGACAGGGAAGAAAAATCCTTTTCTAGAAGTGGGAGGGAAATAGATTACTTGAAAAAAAAGCAAACAACCAAAACCTGGCAGCTGTTTTCAACAGTTTGATATCTTACTGGATATATAAGGCTTGTGCCTTAGAAATGCATCTCTGGAAATCAGGAAAATAGTATTTCTTTTGAGGAAGTCTTACACGTGAGTAACAAGAACAGATGTAACCAAGTGATGAGTAAACCAGGTTGGTAACTGGAGCAATTTGCTCAGACATAACATAGAATGATGTCATGGTGATTTTAAATTTGAACTTATTCCACCATGGCTGAAAATCAGAAAACAAGAGATCTGATCAAAGTTTTCATTTTACCACAAATTGCCCCTAATAATATTTTGTGTTAAAAAGAATTTCTCTGATCAAAAAAAAAATTTAAAAAATTCAAGGTATTGAAATCCACTTGTGTGTCATTTCTGTGGAGTATGGGGAAAAAAAATATGGCCTTCTGAAATATTTTCAAGCAGTATCAAAGTTCTTTACCAAATTTAAGTGGGAACGCTACAGGTCCTTTGAATATGTGCATTTCATAGCCATGGTAGGATTATGTAGCATGCATAGTCCTGTATCAAAGCAGCTCATGTAGAGAAACTTTAAATTTAGCGTTGAAGTTATTTGATTTACCCTCTCAACTCAAGTTCTGCGTCAGAGTTCAACCAAAAGAGACTAGGCTTTCTCTGTCAGCAGTGAAAAAAACCTTAATTTAAACATCCAGTCAGAGATTTTGTGCTTACTAAGTGAAAGGAGCTGATAGAAGAGAGATTTCATTCCAAAACTGAAGGGTACGGCAGTGGACACTAATAGGGAAGTAATCATTTGAGAAAGAAAATCTTAGTTGAATTCCTAATTTCAAAGACTGAGTTTGCAAGAGGGTTTTGGAGCATTGCAAGTGGGAACTTCTCTGGCAGGGGGGTTCTGTGCTGGAGAAACACTGTGCAGACCAATTCTTTAATCTCTTAATTACAAAAGAAAATTGTGTGGCAGTTGGATATGACTAAATTATTTTATCAGCACCCAAATTAGGTATAAGATCATACCAATTAGGTACTCTTGAGATGAAGATGGCTTTCTAACTTTTTGCTCTTGGAAAGTCATGACCTGTTTCAGCCTTCAAAATGATATTTTTTTTTTTTTATTCTGTTACCCTAACTGAATTCAAGAGTGTCCCACGTACATACGCCTTAGTTTTCGGCATTATTGTGGAAATGGAAGCTTAAGATAGTGTGTTGCTACTAGCTATAGCTTTTAATCTATGATTCTCATAAAATCACAGCACCTAATTATATATATATATGAATGATATACACTTAATTACAAGTATATGTGTGTGCATATATTCATTCACCTTCAGAAACAACATAAAACCTTTGATTTGGGTTTTTTACAGGGTTCTGTTTACCCAAAATAAGGCATTCTCAAGCTAAAAGGCATATGTCTAGTGTTTATTAAATAGGATTTTAGTTGAATGGATGTCACAAGGCCTTCTTGGATTTATTTCTGATTTTTAGTTGAAAATCATGTGTTATTTACAGAACATTGTTTGTCATCTTCTTTACAAGTTTATTTTAAGTCATTAAGTCATTGACCAGCCTGCTGATACCACTGCTGATTGAGAAATGTGGGTCATTTCCATCCAGTACAGTATTCTGTTGCATTTTAAATCCACTTTTCCATTTGTTTGGTGAGTTTCTCTGATTAGCTATGAATCATAGTTTTGTATGAGTTTGAATAAAGGACATCGGTAAGTAAATGTTTTTAAATCTAGGCTGGGAAGGTATTTCACTGTGTGTTTGATTTTATTGCAGTATTTTACTGTCTCTCCAGAAATGGAATAGGTTTAAGGGAAAAAAAAATAAAATAAAAGTGTTTGGTTTTTGTTTCATTTATGCATATATATATATAAAATATGGATATATATTTTGGGGTATCATGTATCTACAGATATATGTATAAATGAAACAAAAACCAAATATCTCTCTATATATTATGTAGAGAGATATACTAGTGGAGTCACTTGTCATAAAGTAGTTTCCTTTTATTAATTTTTTTTTTTTAATAAATACTACTAGTGTTCAACATCACGTTTACGTTTTTAAATGAAGATGACAATTATTGTCCCTTAGCATTTCTAGTGGCACAATTCTGTAGCAGCTTAAGAAGAAATGGTGGTATTTTGCTCTTTTGGAAGCATTTAAATTATCATGGAAAAATATCTTAAAAATAAGGAAGCTGATGGTACTTGAAGACGAGTCAAATTTTGTGGTGGAAGACTGACAAAATGCATGGAAATTTAGGATGGAGGTTTAATACGTATTTTTCTAACGCTTGTAAGTCAGGTCCTATTACAAAAAACACTATACAGATGTTTAATGAGAAACATGCTGTGCCCTGAGTGTCTTATGATTTAAATAAAGGAGATTTCTTGGGTGTAGAGAATAAATAATTTACGCAGGATCATGGAGGAAGTATCAAAGCCGTGACAGCAAAGTCGCGTTCAACACTATTCAGATAATACCCATGAGCATCAGGAGGAGTTTGAAGGTTGCTCTTGAGTGAAAAAAAAAAAAAAATAAAAATCTGACAAGCTATATGGAAATGCACCAATAAATGTGAGGAGTCGTCCAAGGTGAAGGGTAGGATCTAAGTATGTGAGATCTGCCTTTCGAATGTCTGGCTAGACATGGTCAAAGTTTGTTAAATTCCTTTTAAATTTGTTTTCTGAGGCTTTATCACCTTAACACAAATAGATGGAGAGGAGGAAAAGGACCAGCACGTGCTAATCTGCACATACGCAATTTATAAAATTTGTCTGGATAGGTGAACTGGACATCCCCAAGTCCAACACGTATCTAGAGTAGCTGGAGAAGCTCCCAGTTCTGGGAAGGAATCCAAAGCTTTTAGTTCAGTGATGGAAACTTAGACAGGAGAAGCCAAGTAAAAGCCGACAGATTTGAGAATGTTGAATAATGTGATCACTATGCAGAAGGTTTTCTTGTTTTGCTTCTTAGAATCAAACTAACTGCTCAGTGCCCTCTAGGTATATATGTATTTTTAATAACTCCTTATCCTGCTACCCATTTTGAAGCAAAAACTAGACTATAAAATATAATAGAGGTGGGGGGAAAAAAGAGAAATGTTTCCATGAAACCCGTGACTTAACCTTAGCCAAAATCTGTACATCGTAAGATGGTTTTTTGTAGTAAGCAAATTAATATGACAATGAGCTTTCCAATTAGGGCACATATCCATTTATTTTTATGGAAATGTTGTATGGTTTGTGTTTATAATATGTTACAAAATGTGAGGGGAGCCTGCTACCGAACATAAGGCTCCCTGAGGCTCACACACATTACTTAACCCAGTTGTGCTAATAAACCTCTATATACTATGTTTTGCCAGCTCAGCTCCTAGCACAGCCTCGGAATTTCAACCTGCTTAAATTTATGGGAAAACAACAACAGCCTGAAAAAGAAAAATGTGGTGGTAAGAGGAGAGGGGAAAGGAAATGTTCCTTTTCTCCTCACGGAGAAGACAAATGATGAGAGAGTTTTTGGGGGGTTTGGTTTGGTTTGTTCTGTTTTTTTTTTCTGAAACCCACAGCATTCCCCTCCCTTTCTATAAGAAAAATAAGGAAAAAGAAATTCAAAGATCATAAAGCATGAAGAGAAAGAGGAATTGATCTTGGCTACAAGATGGGATTGAGTTATACTATAACAAGTTACAGGTCTTTTTGTACTGAAAGGCAGAACCAATTGATTTATTATCATGGCTCCCAGCTTGCATTTTTTTAGGCAGGAACTGTAGATGCTAGGTAGCACGTCTCCTTTGATTTGCCACACTATGTCTTAATTACCAGTTCTCGAAGTTCACTGTAGTATTTTCCAACTTCAAAGGCTTCAGCAGCTTAAACAGCCTGAGTGGATCAGATTTGTAAGAACACGGTGACAACGATATGGTGTCTTCGTATTTTAGAATTGTCAGTTCATTTTTTATTTATTGTACATCAAAGTGAAAATAAGCATGGGGGAAGATAATAGGTTTAGTCAGCATTCTCTTCTTTTGCTGTCAGAGGAATTGAAAACATTCTCTTGTTTCAAGAGCTGGGATTCAGAGCTGCACTTAAACTGGTTTTTTGAATATTATTATTATTTTTATGAGAAAGGCAAATGATCTTAAATTTCTCTTCTAAGCAGCTTTGAGTCTTTCCCTACTTGCTTGTGATTTACACCAGTGTAACTCCAATAAAGCCTGCAACTATGCTGGGGATAGACTGGTGTAAGCAGAAGAATATTTGGCCCATGAAGTACAGGATCCAGGACACGGCACGGGGAAATTTATTTCTGTAGAATCCAGTTCCACAGATCATTTAGGCTGTTCTTTTAGTTTAAGAAGGTAAATAGCCATTCCTAATAGCACTGCTATCTCACAGTGAGGTCAGAGACATGAGCACATCTCTTCTTAGTGGAACTGCTGACTGGATGTTTACTTGGTGCAGTGGTGAAATGCAGCATAATGATGATACAGCAGTGGCACGAGATCCACGCCAGAGTGACTCGTCTTAATTAGTAGGGGTGGCTGGAGTACTGGAGAATCTTTAATCAGGCTGGGGATGACCGGAGGATGTGATTACCCCAATTGAATGTGAACCCTGGTTTTAAAATAGCAATATCTGTAATGCTATAGCAATGTATTGCAGTAGAGAATTGAGATGTAGCTCAAATTCTTACATAAATTGACCTGAATAATTACTTAGAAATGGAAATACGCACAGCCTGAGTTGATACCCTTTCATTTATTCAATCTAATAACGATTCCTCTCGGTTTTACCTTTTATTGTGTGTTGGATTGTCTAAATTAGCATTGGTGTTTATGAATGCTCTGCTGGAGACTGAAGAAGTTGTTGGTTTCTCCAGTAATGAAGGATAGCTGAAAGGTCATTATGTTTCTTGCTGGTTTATGAAACCCAAGCTGTAATCAATGCATCAGGTGAAAAATCTATTTTCCACATCCAGTGATTGTCAGAGGGGATGGGTTCAAATATGTTTATCTCTGTACTATAATAAGGAACAAAAAATATTGCTTTCCCAAGTGCTCTGACTGTGACAATAAATTAAAATAATCAATGTCAGCAGAGAAAACAAGAGGAAAATATTATGATGAGGCATATGAAAGTGAGAGAGAAGATAGCTTGCATTGACATAATAATAAAATCATAATATCTTTATCAAATGATGGAGATTTTCTTGTCCAGAGCCTTTTCAAATATTTCATGCTTGAAAAATGTTGAGAGTTGTAAGTAATATGTCTAATAGATCAGCATGTTAAGCACTGATTTGTTAGTACTATCTGCCAATACTGCCACTGTCAGGACATTATTTTGTATATTGTAAACCTTGCACAGATTACATCTGGATCAACTGGTTGGTTTTTTTCAATGCCCTTTTCCTCAAAACAAGTGGCATCACGTTGCAATACAATAATCTTTCTGTTGTTCCTCATGGAGAAGTTTTCTTCATTTTTAATAAAAAATTAAAAATTAGGAGTTGTTTAGTTGGGCAATTCAAAACACTAACTGATCCATAATATTAAAACACTAGTACACTGCACTTTGAGACATGCTTAATCAGGAATCTGTTTAATTTTAGAGTACTGATTTCAACCTGCTGGCAATAACTGTTGCTTAATTGGAACGGTAGTTCTGTAAATAGAAGACATCGTCTTCAAGTTTTGTCAGATTTGCATCTCTGTGACATACAGAGCTGGGAAAAAGAAAAAGGCTGATTTATTTCAAGTGAAATAGGAGGACAAGCAGAACATGCCTTCTTCTTTGACCCTTCCCTCTCTGAATTCTGTCTTGATCACTCCAGTTTTCCTTCCATTTCTCTTCCTCCAGCACGTACCCGTTCCTCAGACTGGAAGCACAGTCTGGGTTTCTCAAGCTTTGCAGAGGAGCCATTGTACAATGACCTCAATGAGAAGATCTTAGGCAAAAGAAGAAGAAAGAGAACTTTGAACCTCCCACCTGTCTTTCCAGTTGACTAATAATTCCTCTCACACCCTATTATGCTTCTTGCAACCTCCTTCCACATTTTATTTTTTTTTTTCAGAGTACAGAGTGAATTCTTTGTATATTTTCCATTCCCTGAAACTGGGGTTGAGAAGTTACCCCAAATCCGATTATATCTGTGTCGCCCTTTTCATCCTCTACTCTGCCCCTTATCTGTGTGAGGATGGATATGACTCTTCTGATCTAATGCTGACCCACCAGCTGAGCTTCTCCTGATTGATGTCTTGGTTTGCCTGTTCCCTGTCACTGCCTAACCTTTCTTTTGCTTAAGAAAGGTGAAGGCCCTGAAAATACGAGTTCTCTATGAATAAGGAGCAGTAGATAGTCAGATGAGTGGATAATAGAATATTTGTTACACTGAAGCGAAGGAAAAACCTTCTATGGAACTGTGTCCCTATTCCTCACACCTATGGCAAGTTCTGCAGGCCTGGACACCTCAATGTAGAGACTCAGGCCTTTTTTCTTTTCTCTTTAACATTCAGTTGGACACTGAGTCTCTTTCTAAGACATGGTGTTTGTGGCTATGAGGAGTTCTGCCTAATATGCTAAATCTTGGCCTAAATTTTGGGGCCTACATTTTGCGAAGTAGCCTTTGTAATGGATATGCCATTCCTGACACTGTAAATAGAAAGCAGGGTCTTCTTTTTCATCAGCAGGGAATAAAGAGGGCAGTAAAGTTTCTTTTTTTTTTTTTTAGTGCTGCTGGGTCAAGGTTTGACTTAAACAATAAACAGTGAGAGGCGAGCGCGGTCACCACATCTGATGGTGGTGGTGGTAGGAATTCACTTTCCTCCAGCTCTTGGTAACCTGTCTTAATAGGGCCCTGACCTCTGCTTTCACAGCGTCAAGCACAGCAGAAATAACAAACCATGAAAAAGTAAGGTGTGATGGCAGGATCTATTGAGGTTAAATTCTTCCAGCAACCTTTGAAAACTTGATTCTGCAGTAGTAGGAAGAGGCAGGATGTCTGTGGCAATCAGTACAGAGATTGTGTCCTGCAAACTCGCGAGAAAAGAATAAGTAACGCTTTTGCTCTCAATTTTGTTTGAGGAAAATGGGGAGAGAGACGACGTGTGTGTGATCATTTGCATTGACTATTTTAGAATGTCTTTTGAAAAGACTTTGATGCGAAGTTTAATATTAATGAGAAACAGGATCTTAGCTTGTTACTGATACATCTCCTTTCCAGAACTGGTTCCATTTTTTGCTCTACTAATGCTGTGATGTTAATTGAGTGGAGACAGCTGGGAATAAACAAATCGTGGCTCCACTTGCCAGTGGGCACTATTCTGTCCTGTTTAGTCCTTGATGAATGCAAAAGCTGATAGAAATTACTCTGACCTATACAGCGATGACCCAACACCTCACTTGAGAAATTCGGGATCTTACTTAGATTGTAACCTGTTTTCTTTCCACAAGGAAAGACCTTTGGGAGGAAAGTGGGAAAGGACTAGCTACTGTGGCTGAATGACACCAGCTGGTTTACCACAGAGGGATGCCGATGTAGTTATAGATCTGGTCTGGAGAACTTTGGTGCAGCTTGTTACACGAGGACACTGTATAGATTGTGGGAAGATAGATACGGGTTAAAAGATAGGGAAGGAGAGGTGGGAAAGAATGTTCAGGGCACACTAAGGGCATTTGTAGCACAAGGCATAATTGAGAGCATCCCTGTCACGAACTTATCTGAACTGCACTTTAAAATTTGATTAAAATGAGAAAAATTAGATTGTTCAAGCTGAGACAAGCTACGCATCACAGAGGAGGGAAGAGGGAACAATAAGGCTGAGTGAAGCTCAGAACCTACACGATCTGACCCCTCTCAAATGATATATCCATTAAACTATTTCTTCTCTCAGTGGACCTTGCCTGCAAGAAACTGCAATCTAAATAACGAGAGGAAAAAAATATTATCTGTGTGTCTGTGTACATCTACATACACAGGACCACACTTGAAAAGGAATGGAGGAGGATTATTAATGACGAGAGAAAAAGATGGGGAGATTTGCAAAAGAATGTGGGGAAAGGCCTCTGGTGTATGTGAATCTGAAGGCTGCTCCAGATACACAGCAAGACAAAAGGTGTGTGTGTAGAAGGAAGACCAAGGGAGGACTAAAGGCTGGCCACTGGAGAGCAGGGCAAGAAGATAAAGTGTGGAGGAGAGGAATTTATGAAGTATTGTGACTGAAACCATGTATGTGTTGCTCAGCGCTCCCCAAAGCGAGTATCACACAGTGAAGGATAAAGCGCGAAGAAGTGCAAACAAAATGTATTCCATTGTTAGAGCAGTGCTGGAAAGCACCTGAAATATTACAACTGTTACCTGTGGCATCATTAATGTCCTGGGATTATTTAATAAATCAGGCCCTAAAACATAATAGCATGGAGAGGGTCGGTGCTTTCTATAAAAATGAGATTGAATTGTAGGAGAATTAATGATACTGTCATTACAGCCTTTAATCTCTTTTATAGAGAACTGCTTCTCCTTTTATGAACAATTTGTCCTTTAGAGAATTCTCTAATATTTCTGAGTAAGCAAATTTTTTAAAGTTGTCTTCTGAGGGTTTGAAATAAAGATCTTTTGTTCCGTCTCTTCCTAAGGAAAGGAATAAAGTCTGTAGCAGTTTCTTTAGTTTTATGCTGATTACAATAGGTTAATCTCTGTGAAAGTAAGTAAATACATACATTTTCACAGAGGCCAGGTTTAACTATATGCACTGTGCTTCTGACTTGAAAAATCTCCAGTCTAACTTGTATCCCTGGTTCTAATGCCAGAGTAATTGCAGATGGTAAAAAATAAATGTATACACCTGGACGTTTTGGAGAAATAAGGGTTGAATAGCTAACTGCAGGAAGAAACAACAGAGAGAAAATCTTTGTTTCTCAAATAGGACATCTACCTTCTTTGTTTGGTGTCTTGATACAGAAGCTTAGCATTTTTTTATTGGTATAGCTTTAGCTTTGCCGAAGGGAAGGACTTCTGGTTTTCTTTTTCCCTCGTTAGGTCTTTGCTTTTTACTTTCATGCATCATCCATTGGACCCACCTTCTCTTTCAGAGGCTTTTTTGTGGTAATTACTCCAGTCTAAAGATGATGCCCAATCTAACAAAGCTAATGAAAACCTGCCCTTCAATCCAAACTGTAATCAGTTTATAACAAGCTCTCTTTTCCTGTGCTTCATTACTGTGACAAAATCTCTTCTTCATACCTCAGAATGATAAGGCAGGGTGAAAAAAAGAATAATTTTCCATCACCAGACGTGCATGAAAGGGAGATGGGTTTAAGCATGCACAATTGATTTATTTGCATTCTTCTATTGCCTTGGTTGCTGCATCTGTGAAAGAAGTTAATATCCTAGCGTTGATTTGGCCTCTGGAATGGCAGGCCCTGGCAATCAAGCACACTTATTACAGCAGACAAATAATCTAGACCTGTGGATTCCCAGTGTGTATTGATTCATTTGGAAATGCGGCAGACTTGTAGCAAAAAAAAAAAAAGCATTTTGGAATCTGTTAGCTGGACACGTGGCAGGCTTTGAGCTAAAGAAAAAAAAAAAGAAAAAGAGACATTTTGGAATTGATTAGGCCTCCTGATGAAGCTATCTTCATCTGCTCTTCTTAATGCTCTGAATATCCCCCTAACCCCACCAGCCAGTTGCTTATAATGTTTCTATTTTTCACTCCTTACTCTGTTCTTTACATTTTTGTTTGTCTCCTGCAGGCTGCACTCACAGTGAGTCATTGGTGCCAGCAGAGAGTGATGACGTAACCGTAGATTTCCTATTTGCTTTAACAGCAGAACGAAATTCTGCTGTTAATCTAATACTTTACAGAATTTAGCACAAAACAAGGTTGCTTACTCACATTTCTCCCAGTATAATTTCCTGATTCAACCCCAAACCCTCAAGCAATCCCAGTAACACCTCTTTTGGCTCAACACAGCGGAAAGTGGGAACATGCTGGTCTCTGGGTTGCTGGTGTGATTTTGTTCATTAAATTCTGATTCTGCAAAAGGGGTTAATTTTTTAAGAGAGCAGCTGAGAATGTGATGTACCAACCTTTCTGCTGTTTGCTGATCCTGAAGAAGGACCTGACCTTATCCACAGATGAAGAATTTTCTGCTCTCAGAGCAGGGAGTCCGTAGTGAACTAAACACCATCCCATACCTTGAGCTGATCATGATACATATCTCCACTTTAGAGTATGGCAGGTGGAGGCAAAAGACATTCTTTAAAAATGCTCAAAGGGACACTGGAAAATTAAGGCCCAGTCAAAACTAGGATGTATCAGTTTGGTTGTCGTCTGTTTAGTCCCCTCACTGAATCGTGAACACCAGAATTACTCCAAATGAGGGCCAGATTAGCTCCTGACCCCCTGAAACCCAGCTGTGGGCTTGGAGTTCATCTTTCTATCTTCCAAGACATCAAAAAAAAAACAACAAAAAAAACAAAAACAAACAAACAAACAAACAAACAAAAAAAAAGAAAACCCTAACCTGAAGTGATTTTTTTTTAATTATTTTTTTTGTTCTTTTCTTTCTGAATTGAAAACTCAGTGGATGAGTTGAGTCCGTCCTTTTTTATTTTTTCATAAGGCAAACCTTTTCAGAGACACAGCAGTCAAAAGTGCTTTAGAATCTCTGAATGAAAGAGTGTCCATATCTTTTGTCATCTGGTTTTGCACGAGCTGGGTGCATAGTTTCAATGCTGAGGAGGAAGCAGCAAAAATGTAGTCAGGAGGTACAATAACCAATAGCAAGTAGCTCGACTCAAGTGGAATATTGATCAGGCAATCAAGGAAGCTGCTCTCCTGCCTCTCAGTCTAGAACTCTGATAACCAGCTCAGAGTTAAAACTGCCAGCCTGTCAGTGAATTCAGATGAAGTGTCTGCACTTCAAGAAGAGGAGTCCATAAATTAACTTCTAATGCTGATGACACTCAGCACCAAAGAGGCTTTCGTTGGCATTCACGGTTCAACACCTTTGGACTGACAGACTTTTAACTTTTCATTTGCCATCCAGCCCCACAAGCCACGATGGGTTTAAGATTTTAGAGTTGTGATACTCCCGAGGGCTTCGCGAAAGAAGCTGGGTGGAGTTACAATTTGGGGGCAGTTAGCACAAAGGAGAACAAATCGGCAACACGTTTTTTTCTTTGGTAAACACGTCTGTTAGAGGTGACCCCCAAGAAAGTCAATTGCCTTTTTCATCGCACACACGTTCTATAAAATTTGCCATGTAATTAATGATGAAATGGGAAAATCACCGTTCTAGGGTCTTTGTTCTTTCAGCAGTAGATGTAAAAATAGGACCAGAGAGCTGTATACGAAGCTACTGAGTGCAAATACCTGTTTGACTTTTGGCAGCATGCCCTTCTTCACCTTAGTCTCATCTCTTCCCAGAATTAACTCTGAAAGCAAAGTAGAGCTATTTGTTATGAGCTGTGTAACTCTTGTTCCATTACAGATTGTGAGTGGTCTCTTGGCAGCAAATACACAGAAATCCTGCTGGTGGTGACCACTGCAGTAACATGACAGGAAATGATCTGTGTGGTAAAATCTTAGTTTAATGTGTATGGTAGTAAATTCCCGTATGCGTTCCCATAATTTCTGTAAAATTTAAAAGAACAAAAGTAGTGAAATGCAAGAACCATCGCAGAGAGCAAAGACAAAACCCAAAAATTATTGTATAAAACAAGAGTCACTTTTTTTTTTCCTCTAACATTTCTAAAGCTGCTTCTAAAATTCAATGGTAAAAAGTTATAGTCCCACTTAATAGTCTACAGGCAGGTTTAGAAGCTGGGTGAAAATGCTTGCCATTTTCTACTGTGTTTTGGAGGACCTTTCAGAAGTGCTTATGTGTAATATGAACAAGGGTTCTGCATCTATGTACCATATCCTGGAGAAAATCCTCACTGCCTCACTAGTAAGGAAAATAATCTTATCGTATCCAGCAGTAAATTCTTCTATAATTAGGTACAAGACTCTGAAGTTTATTGTTTCTGTAGGAAATAAGTGAAAAGCTTTGGAAGCTTCCAAGTATGAGCTTCTATCTGTTAAGCAGAGCACAGGTGAAGCAGTTTCATGGAATTTGAATCGAGAAATTGAAAATAAAGTGTTAGGTCAGATGTTACTTGACTGCAGAAAGGAAAGGGTTCAGGTTTAATAAATGCACATCTTTGTGCATTCAAGTATTTCTACAGTAGTCAAAAGTCATAAACCAGCTACCTGGGAAACAAGGAATATTGATTGAGCATAAAAGAAAAAAAAAAAAATTATAACATTGAGAAGTTCCCTTTGGTAAATATATCCACCAGAAAGAAGGGGGTGCCAGTGGCAAGAATCACGTATAACATGTTGTGCTGGTCATCTAGTAAGATTTTTATTTATTTTATCCTAAGAGACGTGGCGCCCATGTTTATATCATGAATCACGTGAATTTCCACCCGTGCACTCGGAATAGCTTTCCCAAGAGCAGCCCCTCGAGGAGCTGGCTCGCTGTTTTGTTTGAACTCTGACTGGTAAAGTAAAAAATGATAGCTGGTTATTGATTTGTTCCTCTGAATTAAAGGTGTACTGGAATTAGAAATTGTCTGCAAAGAATAAAATATTCCTGCCCTGTAAATACTCCTGGCTCTGTTACAGAAAGGAAATCAACTGCAAACTTTTTTTCTGAATAGCTTATTGCTTGTGAGACTTTTTATTCAAAAGTGCAGTCAATTTGTTCCCTATTTCCTATTTCCTCCGTATTCATAATTGTGGTTCCTAATTATTTGGGGTCATTATGTATCTTCCATCTTCCAAAGGTCAAAGATACTAATTCTCTTCATGAATAATTTATTCCACAATTGATTGGGTAATGAGTGAAATAGCTGCATACATTTTTCACTGGAAAATATTAGTCGATACAGGGATATAGTCATGAAATAAAAAAAATGTATGGAAGAAAAAGAGTCACAGCAAGTAATTCAGACAGCCATGACTGGATATTTTATTTTTCGACATGAAATTCAACCTTAAAGTATACTTCAAATTCTTAAACTATAATGCTATGTACATGTATTTGTAGCCAAATGTTAAGAAATTAGGTTTTATCTTCATTTGCATCTGTAGTTCTTAGGTAAATGGGCAGTTTGGAGAAATTCCTATCCTTTTTAGTTTTCTTTTTCTTTGCTATTAAAGGTTTATTTACATCAGAAGGCCTCCTAACTCTGCCAGACTGGCACCTTGTTGCGCTAGATCCCACATCTGATAAAAGGTGGCTCTTGACCAGGTGATTGCAATTTAAATAAAGCAATATAAATAATGAACAGCAGAGGTACAGGGAGCTGCAGTGACCTGCTGGAGTGACAGATGCTCCAGTAGAAACCAGAAATCCAATTTTCTTGTGGCCTTACTCCAACAATTATCATGACTTGATCAGATTTATTTTTTTTTTAATTTAAAATTTTTACAATAAGCAATCTCAAACTTTCAATAAAATGTATTCAAAGGCATCTAGATTTCTATTAAATTCCCATTGACCCACCAAGCTTTTTAGAAAAAGTCCTTAATTTCCAATAAATGCTGGTAATGATTCCTTAACATATATCTGACATATCTGTTTTTTAAATGTGGTTTATTTTTTTCCTTTAAGACTATAAACCCCATTCCTTTTGTTTCCCAAATAAAGCAGTTGCATTTATTTTAATTCTTTGTTCATATATATTTACATATCTCTTCCTAGGCACAGGTTTCTAACAATGCTCCAGTTTTGTCGTAGGAATTGAAATGCCTACACATACTATTCTTTTACACTCTTTTTTCCTTCCTTATATCATGACCGTAATGCTTCTAAAGATATGCTTACGTGATTTTATTGATGTACCTTGTTGAATCTTGTTGAAAACACCCTCACATTCCATAGTTTTGTAGCATAGTAGTTTAATACCAAAAATACCCTGCAACTGTAGCAAACATCTTGCCCCTGTCTTCCAGCAATCTGTTAGGTGGTGTTGGGCAACTTATGTTCACACTTTGAGTTTCTTTTCTTGTTGTAAAAGAGGAATAATTTTTTTTTTATTTTTTTTTTTATTTTTTTTGTACTACAGAGTATTTGAAAGTCTACTAAGGAAAGAGACTAATAGGCTTTGGTAGGAAGAAAAAAAAAGTTCTCCACGCATCCCTCTTCCCTGGTAAGTACATCAAATATTTATTTTCATCCCAAACCAGTTAAAAATAAAAATTGGAATTTCCTTAGGCAAAAAATAATTCTGAAAAACGTTAATGTAAGGCCAGTGTTTCAACAACTCACTAAAAAAGGTTAAGTAAGTAACATTAAATAAGACTCTAAACTAATAATTTGCTTGCTGGGAAAAAAAAATATAATGAAAGGTTGTGGAGAAAACAAACTCTAGTAAAGATTGTGTGTTTGATAATCATTCCACTAATTATTATTATTATTTACTGGTTATAATTGTAAGTTTCGTGATAATTCAGTCGCATGACTGTGAAAAAATCAATTTTAATTTTACCTTATTTTTTTGTGGTTTCTTGAGATCATAATTCCAGAAGAAACTGCCAAAACACATCTAAGTATATCCCTATGACCACCAGCCCAGGCTCAGGGGGTGGGTGTTGTTTATTTGTTTGAGTTTATTTAACATTTGAGCTCCCCTATACCTGGCAATGCTGTTTTAAAAAAAAATTTAAAAAAAATCAAAAATATTTCTGCAAAGGTGAAATTGTTTGACCTTATATATATATATATATGCACCTTGTTGCCGTCATCCTTTGTAATAATAATAATAATCCTTAGCGTATTTGCTGTGCTTTGAGATTGTGCTATAAATCACATTTTTGACTCACTAATGAAACATAGTTGTTATTGTCGGTTCTGTAGAGGGAGGTGCTGTGCTGTGCTGAATATGATCCAAACATTTAGTGGTAGAGTGTAAGGTGTTGTGTATTTGTAATACGCTCTCCAACAGACTATCTTACTACAGCTACTAACTGGCTGTGCTACACTGATTCCTAATAAGTGAAGAAACTCCGTTTTCAGACTTGGACTTAAGTGTATTCTTGTTTCACTGTAGGGTTCATCCGTAGATTTTAATACAGAACCATCAAAATCACAAGCAAAAAGCCAAATGTAGAAGTTAAAGCTTAAATTCAGTTTCTGGAGAGTAAATCCTGTCCACCGAACTGTATATCCCAGTTTTTATGACCAAAACCGTTGTGTGGTTGATGAGCAAGGCTGGTGTTCAGAAGTCTAAAAATTCTCAGATCGAGGAGGGTTTTTCATGTGACTAAATGGAGGCTGAAAGACACCGCTGCCTGCCATAGAATAATTAGATCTAGGTCTAAAATCTTCTCTCCAGTCTGAATGATACTTGTTTCTAGTCAGTTCTCTTTGTCACTGTTCTAATACATAGACTATAGAATTGGGGCTAATGAATAAATACCAACAAACAACCACCCATCCCTGTGCTAAAAAAAACCTTCTACCAAGTTCACAGCCATGGTAAATTCAAGTTTATTTGGTAACCTTGTTATGAAAGGTTCTTTCACCTGTAAACATCTGCTTCACATCTGCCTTTGCACTAGGATTGTTTAGAAAAATGCCATCATTTTTTGATTTACTGTATCTACGAGAGCTGTTCAGATTTTATCAAAATTTTTAATATTGCACTGCTTTTTGCCGCTAAGAAAACAAGCGATTTGAAGCAGTGATACCGAACACAATGAAATAAATCTCTATTTTTATTGCCTCATATTTGCAACTTATTTTAGTTTACTTGTAAAATAATCCGTGGTACCAAGTAATGTAAAGTTCAGGATCTGTTTGTTTGTTAGTCTTTAAATTCTGTGACTCACTAAACTGAAAGGTACTTTAAAGCCAAAAGCTCAGTTTTACTAAGAGTTGGTTGATATCGTATATCTAAGTGATACACTTTAATGAGTATCTCTCCCCCTAAATAGCTAGGAAAATGGTATTGAAAAGCTGGAATTTTTACTGGGATCGTTGCATGATAGAAAACTCCGTGTGCTACTTCCCATTTAGTGGATTTTGCAGGTTGTAGCTGCTATTGCGAGGAACATTCAAATGTTATTGCGAGGAATATTCGAATGCTTGTTATTATGCAAAGATTTGTGTCACGGTCAAGACAACGTATTCTCTGCAGTAATGGTGTCGTCGTTGTTGCTTTTCTATTAATCTGAAGACAACAACCCCATTTGTAAGTGTGATGTAGAATATACATATGAATAGGTGGTGGCAGTTAGAGATGACCTTTCTGATGTGTGCATTTCAGAATATGGATTAAGGAGGCATTCGGCTAACAAGTGAACAATTTGATGGAATTCATTTTAATCCCAGAGCACCAACTCCTGCATAGATTAGTTTCTATATGCAAAATCTGTTATTGTTCATCATTTCCAGTCAACTGCTGGGAGAAGAATTCTACGTTCTGTCCTGTTGGTTGTGCTGAAAGATTTGGTTAGTGGCTTAATGTGAGTAAGTTACCAGAAAGATAATAGCCCAGGTTTCTTCTATGGAGATTCTACTGTCAGGTGGTAACTGGCCTGAGTTTACCATAGTGAAATGTCTTCACTGATGTCTTGTTTGGCTTCAGAAATTCTCTGTGAGATCAACTTTTGTTCCAATAGAAACCTTTTTCTAACAGAAATATCTTTCTTTTCATGTCCATTTTTATGTCCACCTCTACGTAGACATTTTCTATGAGTTTTTAAATGCAGAAATCCTCAGGTATTCTTTCAAAAATTAAAGATCTCTCTCCTCCTCTTCAGTCATTCAATTCATGAAGAGCTTCTGCCTTCGTAGGACTCTGGAATGTGTTAGACTGGTGGTTTGTGGAACTCTGCACGCACAGGTTTGCCAGCCTCCTGATTGTCGCAGCTGCAAACACACTGTAAAGTTTGCATACTGAAGGGAAACTAATGCTCTGAGGCTTAGAGCTAACACCAGAAATGGAATGTAAATCTGCAGCCCTGAGTTGAGGATGAGGAGCAGGAAGAAACTACTTACATAGCTTATCTAACAAATTTCATCTACTAATCTTATGTTCCTTCTATAAACAACAGAGAGGGAAAGAGAGAGGCTCCTTCAGAGGGCAAATCAGAACAGAAGGTGATATAAATAGGTACCTTGGAGTAGGTCACTCCTTTGCCTGTTAAAAGGGGCTCTAGACAGGCCAACTGGTCAGCTTCATCATAAATAAATCAGAGACTGACGAAGACAACAAGATGAAATGCTGAGGACAAGGCAAGTTACAAGGCCGCAGCTCTTCCAGACAGAATTTAGAGCTGTAAACCCCCACTCAGGGCTGTAACTGTGATGATTAAGACCTTGCTTAAACCTAAGTCAATGCAAGAGCTAGGTGCAATTCTAGGAAAGGTGTTTTACTTAAATCTTTTCCGCTATGTTCTTGAGAGCAGAGATCTAGTCTAGTCTAGTCTCGTCACCTTAAAGATTTCAAACTGAAGGAAATATGACGATTCCAATGTCATCTTGTTTTGAACTGGGTCTGATTTCAATTTAGCTTTCTGTGGATGCCTGGTGGCATTTGAGAATCGTCCTCTCATAGCTGAGTCCCTGCACAAAGGGATCAGGTGTGTTCTTTTATTCCACAAATTCCAGCAAAAACAGCTGGACTGTTCCCCTGCTGATAAGACCTGAGGAACTAAATTGCACCAAATAACTTTTGCAGCCCAGTTTATTAATGACTACGGTTTAGATTAATGTGTAACTGTAACTGGTTGTGACTCTGCACAGCACTGAAATACAGGAAATTCTGTTTAAACACAAGAAAAATTTTTTTACTGGAAAGGGGATTGAACACTAGAGATGTTTTAGAGTCTCCATCCTTGGAGATGCTCAAAATCCAACTGGACAAGTTGCTGAGCAACCTGGTCAAGATGACCTTGCTTAAGCAGGGGGTTTGAATCAGATGACCTCCAGAGGTTCTCTCCAACCTCAGCAATTCCTTAATTGGGTGATATGTTTTCAGCTTCCAAAAGAGGGATCGCATAGCGTGATGATTCCTTCAGCTAAGTGTGCCTCAAATGTGTATCAGACCCTTCACGTAAGGCTGGCTTAGTGCTAAAAGAGGTTAAACATGTTCTCATTATCTTAGTGTAATTTTGGCCTGGGAGGAAACAGGCTCTTTCAGTTTTAAGTGAATAGCTGGGATGGGGGAGAATGGCAGGTGTTTCCAAGGCAAATGTGCAATCATTCTTTTAGTCACCACAGAAAAATTTAATTCAATACATTATAAACAAAGCTATAAATACACAAACGCCTTCCTCTTCTTTCTGGCATAACATGAGTGAATACCACTGAAAAGATTGTGTGTGTCCAATGACATCTGTAATTGAATTAAACTCCAGAAAATGAGCTCACTAAGCGAGAGGCGGGTGAGAATTTTCCATCTCTGGTTTAACACACAGTGTTACCAGTTACAGATGAGTAAGGGATGGGTTATGAATACAGCAGGGATAACAAAAGTAGCAGCAAGCTGTCGCTAGGAAAAACACATTTAGAAAAGAGTAGGACCAAAGATCAAGCAACAAAGGAGCGTGAAAAAGAAAGATCGGTGTGACCCGGGGCTGCTGAACTCGCCTGTTTCTACACACAAAACAAATCTGAGCATAAACCCTGTTCGCTGCAAAAAACCCATGCCCACCTTCTACAGGAGGTTCTCTAATAAATAGCAAGAAGTGACCTTTAAACTACCTTGACAGATAGCAGCTGACTAGAAAATTACAGTCATTAACAGGATATCTAGAGAGCAGACTATTGTAAAAAATGATACTAAAAGGCAGATGTTAACAATTTGCAGCCCCAAAAGACAGCTACAATAAAACCCTACATTTCTAGTGTTCTGAAAAAAATTGTTACTGCTCTTCAGCGTACGCAAAAAGAAAAGGTGCATGTATTTTTTTTTCCCATCCCTAGAGCCGTGCTTTCTGTGGACCAAGTGTAGAAAATACTGTGATTATTCAAACAAAAATGTGTTACAGAAGTGTAGTTACTTGCATTCACTGAAAATGTGGGTTCTAAATTAAATCGCTTTAGTCTTGTCCAATCCAGATATTTCTATTAGTTGAAAGACCCATTAGAGTTAGATATTTAATATCCTCGTTTCCAAACCAATTAAAAAAAAAATAAATCTAGAAACAATGCCTTTAGAATGTCTCTCTTTCTAGACGGTAGTTGACGCAAAGAACAAAACCAATTAATTCAAGCATTTCTTTCTGAATTTCTATAGCAATACAAACATAATTTTCTTTATTGGTGAACATAGTCGATGTTAAACTGTGGAGGTTTTTGCACTGTGCATAAACTCGGGGGAATCATATCGATTTATATTTATATGAGTCCATTTATTGCCCCCCCCAAAGAATCATGTGGAGTCGTTCAGGGTTGGTTTTTTTAATATTGATTGATGTCGTTTGATGGAGCACCTGCAAATACAAACCTAAACAACACTGTAACATAATGCCATAATCTTGTTTGTTATTGCAAGCTCATGTCAAAGTTATCAATAGTGACAAAGAAGTTCAAATGCAACAGAAAGTTTCAGGTGTCCAGTGAATTTCTCAGAGATTCCACAGTCAGCAAGAATCACAACATGGGATAGCTGCGTGTAGCTTCCTTTGTATGCCACCATAGGTGGACTGATTCACACTGTTTTGGAACTTTCCTGCCAAAAAGATAATAAAAATTTGGACAAAATTCCGTGAAGCACCTAGAAAGAGGAAATAAGAGTGACACACGGGAAGAAAACCTGACAGAAACGAATAACGGAAAATTATAAGCATGCTTTAAAAAAAAAAAATCACAAAGTATAACTGTAGAGTGTAGAATATAGAATAATATCTTCCCAGAAAAGTAATGGAAGCCCTAAATTTACCTTAGACAAGCGTATTTCAGTGAGAAAGAAAATCTGCATGTGCAGCGAATGAAATTCAATGAACTTTTTTGATGTTCTTATGACTCTGTTCATTAGTTTTGTTTCACAGGTTACTGGAAATACATATCCCAAGCCACGACTCCTCTTCAAATGCAGAACTTCATAAACACACTTTGTGTTATGATTTGCAATATGAAGGACTTTGTTCAAGTCGTAAAATTTGCTTTTATTTTCATATAAATCAAGGCCGTATTTTTTCTTTCTTTCACATTTGAGGCATCCCACTGTCTGCAAATATCCTTGAGTAGAGGCCTCTCCTCTTCTCCAGATGTTTCAGGAATGTAGTCATTCTCTCTCTAATTGCTCTGTCTTTTAAGGTGGATGGTTAAAAGTTAAGTGCTGGGAGAATGTGACTGCGGGGCCATGTGAAATGAAGGCCAGCAGGGGCACAAGCGGGGACCATAACTCATGTGTGTTTCTGATCACTGACCCTGAACTTGTCTTACAGTCTCACATAAATTATGACAGACTGAAAAGAATTACAATGAAATATTGTTTCAGGGAGTGGCAGGTTTCCCCTCCTGTCTTAGCAGAGACCCTTGGAAGCAGAGTGTGTTGCCTTTGGACCCTCTCATTCTTCAAATACAAAGTTTTGAAGCATTTTGATTTGGGGCTTTGTCTCCTCATTCCTCTTAAAGAGTTTCCTGAAGCTTTCTCTCCTCTCTAAGACTGGATCAAGCAAACTGCAGTTTATTGCTTAGCTTATTGCTTTGTCCCTGTCTTTTATAAAGCACGTGTTGACTAGATAACTTGTCAAGATTTGATTTGCTTGCTTAGTGGACTTGAGGTTTCTTTATTCGCAGCATCTAAAAAGTTTTTCTCCAAAAGATCAAGTGACACCTTTGGTAGGGAGCAATGGAAGGTTCTCCCTGACTCTGCTACCACAGAAACTTTTTTTATAATGATCTGTTTACACAAAGCTGAGCTATTTGTCTTACTCCTAATAGCGTCTGCTAACTAGTGGATCATTAGATCAGTTATCAATACTGACCAAGATTAAAATAACAGTAGGCAGAGAATGTAAATGCAGTAATTTCTTCTTAAAGACTGGAGAGAAAACTTACTGAAGGTATTTAAAGAATAAAAGTGAAGGGATATAAAGAATAAAAGCGAGAATCTGTTGGTTTCACACTAATTTACACTCTAGATCACTACATGGACTGAGTGTTGGTATTAACTTCTCGGGCTGAAAAATTTGCTGTCAGTTCCTGTTTTCACTACTACTGGTCAGCCTTTTTTAATGAAGGTGAAATTTTGCCTACTTGATTTCAGGCAAATTCCTGCCTTTCAATCAAAACCAGGCTTACAGTTCTGCATGAGCAAAAAAGGGAAAATATTGTACCCCCTTATTATCCACTGAGGCCTATTAGGAGGTAGTAACTGACACAGCCTCCTCCTGCCTGTGTCTAAAGTTGGGAGAAAAAAATCTTGATGCCTTTTGAGCAGCAATCAGGCAAGGGAATAAGGGTGGATTGAAGCAACTAGTTTGGGATTTTTTTTGAGGAGTGTAGTTTTGAAGTGTTTCAATTGGGTTTTTTTTTTTTCTATTTGAGCATTATTTTTAACACTATTTTATTATGCATCATAACCATTTTTGAATAGCAATTCATTCTGAGTCCTACGTATACTATAGACATTTTTTTTAAAAAAAGAAAAGGAACCTTTTCAAAATTTTCTTTTTCTTCTTCCCCCTTTTTTTTTTTCTTTGCTTTGTTTTCTGTTTCCCAAAATATTGTAAACTGGAGACTCACTGAAACTCACCGGTAACAGGTTCTGTTTAAGAAATAATTATTTTTTGAAAAAAAATGCTTTCTACCTCACAAGGAAAGTTTTTATTAGTTTTGTGTGGTTTTGATTCACTCTTGAATTGCTGCTATATTTTAAAATAAACGGCAGGCTTAACAGAATATGACATTATATTCAAAATGAATAAATATAGCTCAAAGCCACAGAATTTGTCTAAGCTACGCAGTAAGACATTCCTTGAAAATAACAAAAGTCCTTTTTCTCATCCCATCCAAGGCATATGGATAAGAGCCTTTAGGAAGTCTGAGAATTGCTTCAAACAACTGATTGACTCCTATTTATGTCAGCAATTCCCAGCCTGTAGGTCTGTCAATTTACTTTTCATGTTTGCAAGTGTAAATGATAATCTGTAACTAAACAGGAAAGCCGGTAGTAGGCTCCAAATTATTTTGGTTACTTGTGTAATTTTTTTGATTGGTGGAGTTTTTTCACTTTTCGTGTTTTCTTGGTCCTGATTTAAGCGTGATTGAAGGTCAGTACAAAAATGTCTAGGTGACTTAGAGCATGACTTGCATCTGAAAGCCAAAGGGACCTGTCCTCCTAAATGAGTTACATGTGTCCGGGAATCCCACTGAAGTCTACAAACAGTCCTCTGACTTCACTACAAGTTAAATGTGACCTTAGTTCCAAAGATAAATTTCATGGTGTGAATTAATTCTGCAGTCTTGTTTTGTCTGTAGCTGGGCTAGACAGGCTGGTAGAATGGCATTGGGAGGTGTGCGTGTACTTTTTTTTGCATAGATTGATGCCATTTCTATTCCCATAGCAACAGTGCAGCCCTTATTCATATTAATCAGCTCTTGATTTAGAATCTCTGTGGCAATTTGAATGATAACACGTAAAACACAAATTAATTTGTTGTTGCCTTTGCCTGTTATTTGTGTATTTCTCTAAAGAGATGCTTAAGTTTTGATTTGACCTGTCACGGAGATAAAGAAGCTGTATATGAACATAAATTTGCAGTCCTGTTGTTTAGGAGATTTTTTGTCTCAAGAGTACATTGTCAGAGGAAAAACTGGTATGAAATTTCAAAAAGCCAGTTTCTCTTACCTTCCTATTAATTTATTTATTTATTTTTTTTCCTAATACCTTGTTTTCAATTGCTACACCGATTTTACCAGACCTGAATTGTATGAATTAGGTAGAGGGACAGAATCTAAGAACAGATGCCCAAAAAGAAACAAGGCCGAGGATATTCAATGCTGTTTTGAAACTGTGCAGACAGCGAGTAATAGAGCATCTACCAAATCCTTCCATTTGATTTTTACATATAGAAAAGTCAAGGGGCAAATTTTCTACTGGAATATGTTGAATCAATTAACATTTATGATGAAAACCAGGCAGACAGGCCACTTGATCCCCTTCCAGCCATTTACAGTGTGCAGACTGCCCAGGCCAGCTGGCCATGTGCTGAATGCTTTGATTCTGCATTGGAAGACTCCACAGGTTTCCTATCCTGAACACCTCCATTTCCAGGCTTGTGCCTGTGGTTTTTTTCTAGTCTGAGAACTGATATTCTTACTGATCACTTGGAATGTACTGAATAATGGATTGTAAAACTCTACATAAGTATATAGTTATCTGATGAGACCCCTCCTTGTGGTGCTGGGGCCAACTCTGGAGTCCTCAGCCCAGGAGAGACAGAGACCTGTTGGAGCTGGGGCCAGAGGAGCCCCAGCAATGCTGGGAGGGCTGGAAGCCTCTGCTGGGAGGCCAGGCTGGAGAAGTTGGACTTGTTCAGCCTGGAGAAGAGAAGGATCCAGGGGGACCTTCCTGTAGCCTTTCAGTGCTCAAAGGGGCCTGTCAGAAAGATGGGCAGGGCCTGTTGGGACAGGACAAGGGATAAGGGTTTTCAACTAAAAGAGGAGAGATTTAGACTAGATAGAAGGAAGAAATTTTTTACACTGAGGTTGGTGGGATCCTGGCCCAGGTTGCCCAAGAGGTGGTTGCTGCCCCATCCCTGCAACTGTTCCAGGGGAGGTTGGATGGGGCTCTGAGCAACCTGCTCTAGATGCAGATGTCCCTGTTCCCTGCAGGGGGGGAGGACCAGATAACCTCGAAAGATCCCTTCCAACCCTAAATATTTTATGATTCTATGAAGTTTTATATTCTAAAATCCCTATAGGATTACATGTTATGAAAGCAAGAATCTTTGTTGTGTATAGTGTTTATATACACTATGTGTATATACAGACATTATGCTAAATACATAGTTTTATATATATAAATGTTATGTTTCTAATTATATACATAAACCCTCTATATTTAATATATATTATCTATATTTAATAGATAAATTGCCAAAACTAGAAATTCCAATTACTTGGTAGGTCACCTAATTGACTGTTTCATGATACATACAAAACCAAACTGAATGCCAGTTGTTACCTGTGCCAGTAAGCAATAAGAATACAATTTACTGATTAGAATAGGAATTTCAGAAACATCCAGCAAAAAATGAATAATAAAAAAAAAAAATATAAAATAAATGAAAAGACTGAAAATATGTCTATGTTATAATTATAAAATTGAAAACCAATTTGTGGTATGTAATTAAAATGTTTAAGGTCCAACTTGATAAAGTTAAAAGGAAGCCATTTAACCATGCTAGCATGGCACAGTTAAACTGATTGATTGTGCTTTTAAAATTGTATTTCCAGGTTCTGAAAAGTCCAATAATAGATCAGCACACGTCACACAGGTCTCTCTGTACACAGCTTCTCTACAGAAATGCTTTGCAAAATGGCCACATTTAAATTTCATTGCATGTGGTTTAATATCTGTTCTGCTTTCTGTACATGCCCTGTGAAGAAATGAAATCTCATTATATCTTAAGAAAACATACAGAGTTTTTCAATGTAGTTATAATTTTCAGTGTTGTTGTGCATGCAGTTGATGGGTTTTAAAGAAATATGCAGTTCCACACAAATCACTCAAGACATAGAATTATAGAATTGTTTGGGTTGGAAGGGACCTAAAGATCATCCAGTTCCAACACACCCTCACAGCTCCCCCGCCATGGGCCGGGACACCTCTCACTAGACCAGTTTGCTCAAAGCCCCACCCAACCTGGATTTGAACACATCCAGTGTCGAGGCATCCACAGTTTCCCTGGGCAACCTGTTCCAGTGTTTCACCACCCTCAGAGTGAAGAATTTCCTTCTTATTTCCAATCTAAATCTACCCTCCTCCAGTTTCAAACCATTACCCCTTGTCTTATCATTACAGGCCTTAGCAAAAAGTCCCTCCTCAACTTTCTTGTAGGTTCCTTTCAGATACTAGGAGGCCACCATAAGGCCTCCCCGGAGCCTTCTCCAGGCTGAACAAGCCCAACTCTCTCAGCCTGTCATAAAAGGGTATTATTTTAAACGAAGTAAGTATAACTTGTTGCAAGACCATAAAGCTGAATTCCACATCCATACCAGAGTGGGATTGTATGAAAGTGCTGGAGATTTATGACATGGCTCTCAGTGCTATGCAGATGTAAATTTATTGTAGATTTATGTGTTTGAATGCTTGCTGATCCACAAATATCTTCCATTTGGATTTTGATCATAATGGAGGGTTTTAAAATCAAAGGTCTGTAGGAAAGCCAGAAAATGATAGAGCCAGGGCCTTAATGTCAAGGGAATTTTGGAAGAACAGTCCTGTCTAATTCCACGGGCTGTGCTAAAACATTGGAAGATGCAGAAAGTGGTGAATTTAGCAGCATCTATTGCCGCGGTGAAAATGCATTCTCGTCTTCAATTTGTAGTTGGTCTAGCAAGCTGGCCTGTGTGCTGAGTTCTTATGCTTCTCTTATCTCACATTTCAAAAGGAAAAAATAACAAGCTTTAAAATGAATCAAGTGTATTGTTTGTTCTAATTGCAGCAAAATAATTATCATCTCTGGGTGAGCATGAGCTAATCTGTATTGCTCTACCTAGCAATGTCCATACTGAAAACCAAAAACTCTTTCGAGAACCATCCCTGCCTATACTCCAAATTAAACAGTTGGGTTTGGGTTTTTTTCCTTTAGATTTGCAATGATGAAATGTCATTGGGTGTTGATTTTAACACTCTCAAAGCAATTTTTTTCCAGGTTCCTAGCTACTGTTCCCTGTCCAGGCAAGGCACTATGCCACTTTAAATAAATCATCTGACCTCTCTGCACTTCAATTCATTAAAACTAATAAAATACTTTATTCCTCATTGCATTCTTGTGCCAAAGATCAAGGGCCTTAATTCGGGTTTGTAGACTGCCTGCAAAAGAATTATGACATAGATAACAATAATTATTGTTAGAAATTAAATTTGCTGATCAGGATGCTCAAGAGAACCAGAAAATGCCACTATTTACTGAATATTCCAGAAGTTTCCACCGTATAATACAAGAACAGATTTCTCAGCTCACCATTTCCTTCTCCTCCTGACACAAAGCCGCTGGGTTATCAGGTCACTGCCATGGCAGAATAGATTTTGGGAAGTCTTCTTTCACCTCTCTCCTGAGTAGATTTATTTTCCTATGTAGTGCTGTTTATCTTTTGTTTTACAACTTGATAGCATTCAGCTTTTATGGAAAGAAATCTCTTAACTAAATAAGGTATGAAAATAAACATTTAAAAGAAAATAAACATTGTCTGCTTGTTCAGAGTTCTGGTTAAATGCAGCTAACTCAGAGAATCTGTCTGTGCAAAGGTCCTGGCCACGAAAGAAACCATTTTAAAAATCCTTGACATGATAAAATCTCTGAGGATAATTCCATTTAACTGAGCCTTAAACCTTTTCTAATCTGAAGAAGAAAAGGTAAAACTTAAAATGCTGTTCTGGACTAGGACTCAGGAGACGTCATTTTTGCTATCCAGAAGCTGTCTAGGAATTACAGAGCAGGAGGAGTTCCTCAATCTAGGACTTTCCTAGGTATTTGTGATTTTCAAGAATTTCTGTTTTCTTTCATTTTTTTCCCTAGATATTTCCCAGTCCTTTTCAGGAATTTCTCATTCCAGAGCATATCCAGGAAATACACCTTGCTTTCTTTGAGTTTCCAGGTGCTTCTGAGTAATTTTTCCATCCATAGCCTGTCTAGAAATTTCCCACTGCTTCCTAGCAATTTCAAATTCGAGAATGTTTGTACCAATCTTTGAACGGTTTCGAGGAAGTTCACTGTGCTTTCTGGAATTTCACTAATCCAGAAATTTTGCAGGACATTCAATATGCATTTTAGGAATTTCCGTGCACTTTTGAGGAATTTCCCATTGAATCTGAAGATTTTAAAACTGCTTTCTAGGACTTGCTCTGTTCAGAACCATTCTGAGTTCCCTAGTGCTTTCTAAGATTTTATTTTATTAATTTTTCTCCACGTTCTCCAAGAATCCTTTGATCTAGGGCCTTTCTAGGGAAATTCTAATGGTTTCTAGGTATCTGCCCTTCACATGCCCTTCCAGGAATTCTTCTGTTTAGAATCTGTCTAGGAATTTTGCTGTCTAAAACCATTCTCAGTGTAAGGATATAAGGAACTGAAAAATGATCTGCACAGTTATATTTACAGAATAATGTGTGGCTGGGTAGAAAGAACCAAGCTTAAAAAAAAAAAAAGAAAATCGAATTACAGTAGCAATTTAGGTCATGGAATTTTTACGTGCAGTAGTTATAAAATGTACCTGCCAAACACATACTGCTTGGAGCCAAGTTTTGGTATCAGACTGATTAAATTAACACCTCAGCACATCAGGGCCATATGATGCCAGACTTTGTAGCAGTGCAGGATGATTTATAGTTGACTCAGTTTTAATGATCAGACTCGGGATCACTGTTCTTGAACAAGGTTCGTGTCTGCCATGGCAGAGAGACCTACAGCTATTTAATTCTCTTGCTGGTTGTAAATTAATGAAACAGGCTGTATATAAATAAAATAACATGAATTTATTTCCTGGATATGTTTTATCTTGTTTGTGGCCTATAATTACCATAGTATTGTCCTGTCAAGATATATTTTAGGACATATTTAGGAAGAAATGATTTCACCATCTTTTCTCATCCTTTGTCTTGCGCCCATAGAGACTTTCTGGATTTATAGACAGAGGCATAAACTTTGTCAAGTAATAGTCTACCTGCCTAAGCCAAACATCATTCCTTTCAAAACCTAACAGTAATAATAATTCCTTGCTGCGAAGCCTACTTTGCATTTCCAGAGCATTCTTTACTGGCAGAATCTGTAAGTGCTTGATAAATTATGGCTTTGGGAATCCAAAGTTCTGAACATATCCAAGATGTCACTCCACGCTTCCTCCTTCAGTGAGCAATTTTTGAATTAGTTGTGTGTATAGAGATTCGACAAATAATTGAGCGGCGATTCTGCCTATTTGTACAGCCTCTTGGATCAGTTCGTTCCCAATCCAGTTGGTGTTTGGCAGGAAATATTACCTACCGGCACAAACCACCTCTATTTTTGGTGTGTAGCGCATTGATTTGTCTCCATTTGAACAGAGGAGATCAACAGTCAAGGTCTTTCAGTGTTACTTTTGTCCCAGTCAACGAATAATAATCACCGTCATATGTACCTCTAAAATACCCTTTCAGAAATAAAATGAAGTACTGATGTTACTTGAAACTGAGAAGGCTTTAAAGCAGCAGTCCCTTAAAATACAATAGTTAGGACTTGCCTGAGATTTCATGGGTTCTGTAACAATGCAGCTGTTTTCCTCAGGGTGTTCTCACAAATTCATAAAAAAAATAAAATAAAATCTATTTGTTATGAACATTCTGAAACCCCAAGGAAAGCAGCTGTGTTTTTGACAAACTGGGCCACATTTTCAACACCTCTAGCAAAAGAGACATTTATAGAGGAATTCTATGCCTTACATATCTGTGAACAATGTATTTTTTTAACAGTAACAACATAGAGTGCTCTTAGCAGAAGTTTACGCAGCAAAGCAGCCAAACTGACCATTAAGTTGAGACACAATATGAAATTAAAAACCTGACCTCCAGCAGAAGACTTGCCCTCAACTTAAAATATGCCACCCAGAGTGAACTTATAGACCACGAGGGAAATCACTGAATGATATAGACATGTTAGATGTGAACTTTGCACAGGTTGTTTTTTTTAATATTTTTCCTTTTTTTTCTTTGCTTTTACTGTGTTCCTGAAACCGTAACAATGTAAAGAATGAGTGACGTTAGTCGGGGATCTTGGGGGACCTGCTTACTAGAGTATTCATGAAATTTAAAGTTTGGACAAGATCGGAACTTTTTGCTTCTTGAGTAACCCATTCCTGTAAGGAGATGGTTTTTTTTTATTTTGATCTGTCAGTCCAAAAGTGATTATCAAATCAAACTGTATCATTTTCACCGCTTTCAATTTTCCACAACTTTCTTAGATAGTTTAATCTGTACATATTTTTATACTACATATATATTTTTATTTTTTTTTTCTGTATCTGCTCAGCCACATTCAGTTCTTCTTGGTTTTGAAACTTTTTTTTTCATTCCTTTAGTATGACATACTTTACAGACCCACTCTTATGCTCTAAAACCATCTTTCTGGGGTTATTTTTCAACAAGATACGTTTTATCACAACAATCTCCCTATCATTTTTTCAAGCTTAAGTTTTCAGTTTTGAAATTAAGTTCCCCACTCAGAAAACCCAGATGAAGTAACTAACTCACTGAGTTTCCTCAAACTACTGTTCCGCTCCATATTCTAATATATGCGTGGAAGTTACTCAGTTATAACATGTTGTCCTTTCTTCTGGAAATGTCTTTACGTCTAGATGTCACTAAATTTTCCAATTCAGCTGTGGCTAATCCATGTCATCCTTTTAATGCCTCATTCTTTGATCCTAGTCCTTCAAGAAATGCTTTCTCCTTGTCCCTTTCTTTGATCTTTATCTCTCTTATTGTACTCAGCTTTCTGAGTTACATCTCCTCTTTGTTCTCCTTCACCTTGCACTTGCCACTCCATCCCAGGGCTTCATCCATCAACTGTACCCATCCCCTACCTTTTCTCTTGGCCTTTCAGGACAGAACTTTATCTGGTGGGTCTTTTGATCCCAGTCCATAGGCTGTTTCATTTCATTTCATAGTTCATTCTTCTTTTCTTAAAGATGTCTTAGTTCTCCCTGCAACTGAATTGAATTCTTCCTGGATATCTTACTCTTCTGTTTTCACTTTTTTGGTTGCTCTTAGCCTTGGTTCCAGCATAAACCTACATTACATCCTCACACTCCTGATTGAATTAAGTGCATCATAACCTGATTTTTCTCGTCAGTTGATAAATAAGAAGTCCACTTCCTTCACGTTTGTTCAAGAGGCATGACCATTGTCACTAAATCGTCCCCTAAGCAGAAATGCAGTTGATTTGACCCATTTTAATTTTCATTATAAGAACAGTGTTTCAAAAAGTTGTAATGCTTTTAGAATTAAAATTTCTTTTCTCTTTAGTTAACTCCATGATTGCTGAATTTAGATACATACTTGAAAATGAAATAATGAAGGCTTTTTGTAACTTAATGAAAGAATACGAATGATAGAGTAGTAATCTACTGAAAGGAGAATTTTGCTAGCTGTCTATCAGTGAGCAGAATAATATAAAGTGGCACAGGGACTCTGCCATTTCCAGTTCTAAGCACAGGTTAGAAGTCTAACTGTTAAATGCTTGTAAATTGACAGTTTTAGGGGTTTTAGACAGTTTTAGTCTATGTGAGGTGGATGCCGAAGAATACTGGCATTGTTCTATCTTCATTATTCCATCTGATAGTGATTAGAAGACATTATGGACCTATTATCAGAAAGGGCATCCTCTGAGAAGTTAAATCTGAACCATAAACATTTTGGAACACCATTCTTTTGGGTTTTTTTTTTTTGCTGACAGATGCATGGAAGTCAGTGTCTAAACTGATGAGAGAAACCTTAGCTGGTCTTAACTGGTACATCTCCATTCAAGTCGATTCATGTACAGGAACATAAAACATCCTAAAACCTGGTCCAGTAAATATAGTCCTGGCTTTTGAATCGTTTCTACTAATGAGCAGTTAAAATGATGCTTTCTCTTAATCAGCCTCCATTGACTTGGCAGAAATTAAATCTGCAGAATGAGAAGAGAATGTATTTCTTAAATGTACATTTGTAAATCCCATGAAATGCTCTGAAATGGCAGACCCTGGTGTAAATAAAAATTTGGAAGTCAACATCCTAATAAGAGGTTTTATAGCATAAGTTTCACCCATTTATATTTCCTTATTCTTTCATCAAGTTCTTTAATAGGAGAAGAGTAGGAATATTAAAACTTTAGGGTCAGATAGAGTAAATTAGTGCATTGCATGAATGGCTTAATGAAAAGCAGGATATTTTCCAGTGAAGCAACTCCCAATAACTTTGGTAAGATTTGGATCACACCTGAAGTGAGTTGAAGACGGCACAGCAGAAGTAAAGTTGCAAGTAAAATCGATGTAGTCTTGCTCAGTATTGTGAATGTGCTTACAGCTTACTCTTGCCAGTAGTTAGATTTCAAAATGAGTTTCTTTAATTCCCTTAATGTTGTTCAATACGGATTTACGACTTCTCTGCTACAACTAGTGACAGATTGATATTTTAGTATTTGTCTAAGTCAGGAATCCCTCCACAAGGTAGAGAGACTAGTAAATAATAAGATAATAAATGAAAAGTAAGACTGCAAAAAACCCCAAGTAAATGTTTATGGAAAGCTACATCCTTTTGAGCGAGACGACAACACTGTCCTTTGCCTCCTGAAAGTAAATTGTGTTTCTTGAAGAACGTCTTTCTTTTTTTTTTTTTTCTATAATTTTGATAAATTTTGTGATTGCAAAGCCGACTGTGTTGTTCAACAAACTTTAGAATGCCTGCCTTTCTCTTCCATCCACCTTCATTCATTTGTGTCAAATAGGAAAGCGTATGTTCTTTAGGAAGCAGTGTAGACTTGGAATATTTCACTCCAAAGAGCCACCAATAAAACTCCCCTAAATTGTGTCAATTGTCACATTTACACTGTCCAAGGAGCTCTTCCACAAGACCATCTCAATAATTTGAAATATCCCTTCATTAAAAAAACAGTTTGTTTTTAATGGGAAACACTTAATGCTTTAGTGGGTAGTGAAAAGTGAGTGGAATCTTTATTTGGTTGTTAGAGAGCTCCATCCCACTTAAAATGCATGGAATAGCATGCTCTGATGCTTATAGTTACATAGATATCAGCTTTATTACATCACTCAGTAGATTTTACGCTACTAATAATGGATGCAAGATGACCTGTAGCAGATTTCTCTTATAAATGAAATATCAGACAGTTAAATAGTCAGGATGCGTGTGGGGAAGGGAAAGAAATTAGTATTATCTGTTGAATATTGAGTCTGTCCTGTGAATTGACTGAAGGAGTACAAGAAAAGGCAGGAGGTGTTCATGAAATCCAAGAATATTTCACGCTGTGTGTGTACAGGAGGGCAGAATTCAGCTTCCCAACCTGTGCTGACTCATTTTACATCCTTAACAAGGATTTTCTAACATGTTAAAGCCTCATGGATCTTACAGAGATGCCAACATTGCTGTTTGCAATCATGTTAGATGCCAGGCACTGTACCTATTTCGTACTTACATTATCTCTGTGATCTTTTGAGGCAAATATATCAAAGTGGAAAGCCCTTTGATTTATGACCCCTGCAATTTTGTACTGAGAAGAAATTCTTCAGGAAAAGCTTGCAAGTCTGGGGATTCTGTTGGTGGAAATCAGAGGTTTACAGGCTGGATCTGCCCTCGGACACCAAGAAAGTTTTGGCTGGAAAGTCACATAATGGGTCAGGCAACTTGCCAGAAGTCGCTTCAAAGGCCAAAGGCTTTTAATCCTTATGCTTAGATGTATGTTATATAGGGCAGTGATTGCACCTCTGTGCTTGGAACTAGTGTACCTCGAATACTGGGTTCAGTTTTGGGTTAATGTTTGGACTCGATGATCTTAAAGGTCTCTTCCAAGCGAAATGATTCTGTGATTCTGTCTAACCCATATGTAGTCTAATCCACCTTCAGTGTTGTCCTTTCTCTTGGACAATAAAACAAGGCACACTTGGTAAAAAACTGAGGAATCTGCTGTGCTTATACACGTGGCAAAGCTTGGAACAAGTGCCAAAAAGAAAACAATAATAATAATAAAATCTTCTTGGTTTGCAGCACACGTGCTTCCAGCAGTGTGAGTGAACATATGGACAGGATGTCTCCTAAAACATTCAGTTACCAGTTGGAGATGGGGATTGTGTCTGATTTTAGAAAACTCTGTTTAGGAAAGTTTATTCAGAGAGAGAGAGCTGACATTTTGCCTTTCTGAGTTGCTTAGTTTCTGTCCTAATGAACGTACTGCTTCACAGTGCAGCTGAGAAGTGCAGTCCTTTTGTGTTATAAAAATATTCATAATGTGGTGGTTGTATTTTTTTAAGAACTTATGTCGAGAATGTGCATCTGTGTGCACATACATCTTTTTGTGACAGATGACTGGCGAATAGCTAATTTGATTTTTAGTACTGCTTTTCCAAACCTGCAAAATTGCCTTGAAAGTGTTTTTGTCATCTTCTTTGAAATCCATAGCAGTGGTGTTTCAAGGACAGTGTAAATAATTCAAAGCAAATTCCAGCACTCAGATTTAGGATTGTACTCATGCTTCTCACAATAATTAAACATGCAAACTTATCATATTTTGTTTATGGAATAAATTTTTAATTTACATTAAATACAATCTGTTTCATCTTAGTAAATAGATGCCATTTTAAAACATTAATTTCCACTTTGTTTGCACCAATACCTTTCATTATTTAATAGATGGGTTTCTGTCTGCAGCAGAGTTGAAGTCGGGCAGCAAGCAATTTCTATTTCAGATATACAGCACTGTACAATATGGGGCAGCATCTTTCTTTTCAGACTTAAGAGGGTAAAAAGTTTTCTTGATTTCCATCAGTTAAATGGAGTTTGGTAAAATAAATTCTGTAACATTCTCCAAGAAAAACTGACGATATGAAGTTAGAAACCTGTAGTCGACAAAGTCGTGCTAGACCAGCTATGAATTCAGTAATGAGCTTTTCCCATTTAAATGTTCATTTTAATTAAACAATTGTTTTCTCCTTCAAATAAATCAGTTACTCAGTCCAGCAATATTATTAAGACTAGTTTATAAATATTCATGCGTACGCCATCGCAGACTGTATTTCAACATCAGAAAACTACTTCATTTGCATTCCGCAGTTTTGGCAGAGACCTCACACCAAAGTTCTACCGTTGTGACTCTCTTAGTTCCAGCTGTATCTTGTAAACCTTTGGCCAGTTCTATAGGTATGGTCATCCTTTACAAAACTACACCAAAAGGTACTAGAAAAATCATGTGGCTTAGAGATTGAATCATAACGCCTTCTGCTTTAGCACTGGAAAAACTCTGTTTTCTATCATCATTTTAGGACATCCCACTGTGATAACGTCCAGAAGATGGCATCTGGCAATTAATGCAGCCACCTATATGAAATGAACTGGTGGCTTTCAAATGGTTTACAATGAGCATACTTTGGACGATATAAGTGTATTGGGTTTGGGTGAGCTGGAGTTACTGTTCCCCAGAGCAGCTCTTATGGTGCTGGGCTTTGTACTGAGAGGTAGACAAGACGCCAGTGTTGTGGCTGCTGCTGAGCAGTGCTCGAGCAGCACCAAGGCTCTTTCCACCATCTTCCCCCCCCTGCCCAGTGAGATGGGGTGGGCAAGATCTTGGGAGGGGACACAGTCAGGACAGCTGACCCAACCCGACCCAAGAGAGATTCCACACCGAGTGACATCATGTCTCCGTTTAGGGTTCAGGGCAAACCCCACCCTGGGATGGTGATGGATTGTGCAGAGCACGTGGAGCCAGGCCTAGCTGAGCTAGATTGCGGTCCCAGCAGCAGCACACTCTGAGGGAGAGAGAAAGGAGGCCGAAACGTAAACTTCCTGTCCTTTTATAGAGTGTGGCAGGGAAGGGGAGGGAATACCAGGTGTTTGTGTGCCCCCTCCCAGTTTATTAACTCTTAAACCACAACACATCAGCTCAAGTATAAAAGGGAGAGAAAGGACGAGGAGGGGAGGGGGTCATCTGTTTGTGAAGACGCTTGTCCTCTGAGCAACCGCTACGTGTACCAGAGCCCTGCTTCCCGGGAAAGGCCAGACATTGCCTGCTGATGGAAGTAGAGAATAAAATCTTATTTTGCTTCGCTTTGCACATGCACAGCTTGCTTTTTGCCTTTTCCCATTAAACTGCATTTATTGTACCCCACAGGCTCTTCCCATCTCATTCTCTCCCTCCTTGTCGTGCTGAGGGAAGTAGAGGGGAGTGATTGAGCGACTTGGTGGGTACCTGGCACTCAGCAAAGGTCAACCCACCACAACAAGACACAAAGTTAGGTGATGATTAAGCTACTTTTTCTGTCCTACAAGTAGTTTCTCCTCGAATGTGGACGAGCTGTCAAATGCCACTAGGGTTGTTCTGGATAATTTAGTAGTAGCATTGTATCAACAGCTTTCACATATTTAACTAGTACTAAATATCCTGCTCTTCTCTTCAAATGACTAGAGTGAACTACTCAAAATAGGTTTTAGGTACTTTAACTTGTGATGTATCCCTTCTAATATTGTATCTATCTGATAGATATGTAGGAATTGCATGGGACATACCTCTCGATAATCTCCAGATGTCTCTTCCAACCCCTACCATTCTATGATTCTATGATTTATAATTCCAGATTAGTGATAAACACAGGGGTTTTCCCTTTTTTTTTTTTTTCCAGAGAACAATGCATAAAACATTGAGGTTCGTATCAGGTGTCTTATTTGATCCCTTCAGCTATATATTCAAATATCTACTGGCTAAATGATTTTCTTCTTTTCTTAAGGTATCTTCTACATTCACTTAAAAAGATCTCCAATAAAACAGTTTCTCACTGAACTTTTAAAAAACTCTCAAGGCTTCCCAAAGGGAGCTATGAGCAGAAGTAGGGTGTGGAAATTGCACAAGTTAAAAAGAAAACTAAAATGGCTTCTACAGGTGGAAAAGCTTCACCTGAGCTCCAGGAAATCTAACAGTTTCAGACCACATTTTTTTTTCTTTTTTTTTTTTTTTTCTGTAATTCACTATCTGACCAGTTACTGCATTATAATCTTTGCCAATTTATCTGATACCTAAACCAGATTTTCTAGGAAATATCTTAAATCCTTCATTCATTTAAAGGTCAGAAAGAGGATTATAAAGATCATGGATTTCAGAGCAGTTACTGAGAGTAAAAATTTACAGTGGTACCAATATTTTGATGCAGCATAAAAGAAGAGAGAGAAAAACAGGCAGACTCTTATTTGTAAGATGTTCACTTCCCTAAGTCTAAACCTAGAAATACAAATTAATTTTAAAAATGCAAAATCTGAGAAAGAGAATTGTCTCTTATTATTCAGACTTGGATGGTTTTTTTACTTTTCCGTGTAGTTTTTCTGTAACAATCCTGACTTATTTTGTTAGGTTTGTTTGTCTTACAGGAACAGTAGATATATTAAAGCAATAATTTTATGTGTATTTTCAGAGGCATGTATATATTCCTACATAATTCTAGAAAGTTCTGGAACATTATTTTTAAGACCAGTGGCTATGAAATAAGGCTTTAATGCTACTTCTACAAAGGCTTGGGCTATGTGCCTTGTGCTCTGAATGATACTATGTTTTTCAGGTTAGTGGTCTAAAGAATGTTACATTAGGAGGGAAGGATGGAAAAAAAAAAAGTCTTAAGGGAAAGTCAGGACAATTGATAATAGAAATAGACTTTCAGGATTTTTTATTTATTTTTTTTTTAATATATTTACAAAACTTCTGTTCTGTCCAAAAGAACATGCAAGAGTGAGCAGGTTTTGAGGATCCTCACATACAGCATCAAAAAGTTGATCGTTTATAGATCATCTATAATTAAACTGGATTATTTAAGAGGATAAATAAATGTGAAGTTAAGCACTGTAAAGCTGGCTTTACAGCATCAGATATAGACCGGATAGAAGTAGATACTGTGCTGGCGAGAAAGAAAATGCATCTTGAAGCTGGGAAGAGATGCTGGAAAAAAAATAATGTAGTGAGAGCAAGTATAGGAAGGCTGGATCAGTCCTCCCAACTCCTATGCTCCAAGCCCAACACACCAGCAGCTTTCATCTAACAATCTGAGACGCACACATCTCCTTTGAGACTTCCCTGAGCCTTTTATGTGTTAGACAGAGGAACAAACACAAGCATTTAGAGATATATTTCACTAAGTTCTGCAACCTCAGCAGATTCTGCCACTGTTGTTAGCGTCGTGCCTCCTAGTAGTTTGAACTTTAAGCATAAGTATCTGCCGGGATAAAATATTTAAGGAAAAAATTGTAATTGTGTAAGCAGTATATTTCTTTTCAGAGTTGTGTGTGTGCACAAACTGTTAAAAGAATTGCAACCCTGAAGGAGGCTAATTTCTACTTGAGATATTTTAGACATTTTAGGTGTTTGACCATCAGGGTAAGACCAAAAAGGATACATGTACTTCATAAGAAAGAATTTTCCTCCTTTTTTTCTAGCTTTTTGCTCATACAAACAACTTTTCCCTTGCTCTAAAATCTCTATTTGTCAGTGTTTATGACATTTTTCCCATTGCTACCAAAACACCTCCACCTAGCTAGGAATTTCTCGCTTCTCTTTGGTTTTTGCCTTGCTCCTGCCCAACTCGCTATCACGTCACTGGTGCCTTCAGCTGCCTGAAGAGTTTTGCGGTGTGCAGGAGTTTACAAATGCAGATGTAGCAAAGCAATTCAGCAACTCTTCTCTGCCTTCTCAAACCACTCGCCCTCCTCCATCATTACAGTATCTGGAGAAAAATAATTGGACAGGACTTTGTTTATGAGTGATATCTCTCCAATATCAACAGAAAAACAAACAGGACTTAAAGAAATAGTTGTGTGGAATACTAATGTATCTGTTCCATAAATAATTTCTTTTATTCCTTAAAGAAAATATTCAGCTGAAACCTCAAAAGCCTCACAAGGACAGAGTCACTCTTTGAACTCTTCTATAAGTAAATATGCTCATGAAGGGATTGAGTTTTTACTGTTCCCAGGGTTTATTTTATGGTACAAAAGATGAAATCCTATGCGAGTAGAATGTGGGTGATTTTGCTCCCTGTTGTGTGGGAGTTGTCCACAGGTCCTGACACATCAAACAGCCTGTGGTTTCTGTAGTCACAGCCAGGTGGTATAAAACACTACTCTGAAAAAGAAATATATGTAAATTAAAAGGATTTCTGCACCTCACACCCCAATTTAATACCACTGAATTTCATTTCTGATTTATAAGCATCACAATAACACAGAATTAATCTGTTGCATACTCATGTCTGATTAAGGTAAGGAATTAATTTGAAATTTCCAAAGTGACTTTGAGCTTAACTTAGGCTTAAGACAGATAATAGCAATACTGTTTACTGGAGATCTTGTGTGTATCTATATTTTTTAAATTTCTCAAGCAGAGAATTTTTATATTTATCTTTGTGATTTAGTGTGTCAATAAAGCAAAAAAAAAACCCAAAGGAAACCCCCCACCCTACAAGCATTTAGAAATGTTTATTCTATAAAGCAATACATTTCAGATTTATTGATCAAAATATTATGCACTCACAATATTTTTATGGCAATAACTTAGGCTTCAGTCATGATAGTGCCTCTTCCTCAACATTACTCGTAGCAATTCCAAAAATAAATCCTAAGGAAGTTTACAGTTGCATTAGCTTTAATAGAATTATGTCCATTTACATCAGGTTGAAAGCTGGAGCAGAGATTTCAGCTAAATAGCATCTTGGCTGCTCTACTGACTGGGAGGGACTGTGTCAGTTGAAAATAAGCACATTGTGATCCAAACTGCAGTCTTGATCACTGTGCAATGTCCATTGGCTTTTGGGCTCCTTGGAAGTTGAGCGTAGCTAAAAGAAGTGCCCATGTTTATTGCAGGAGGTTGTTGGTGAGGCTGTCAGAACTTGGAGATAGGGCCAGTCACTCAAGTATTCCAGTGAATCTCAAATTGGCTTTGGGTTTTGTCTTTGTTTGGGTCTGGGGGTTTTTTATTATTGTTTTTTTTTTTTGCTCTTGTAGGGTATGCTTGAGTTAACAAAGGAAACTTGCAGGAGTTTTTAATCGTAGCTGAATCAGCACCCCGTGAAATCTCACACAAGACAAAAATACAAGTGACACCAGAACTTTCACGAAACGAGGAAATCTGCTTAGTGTTGGTAGTCCCTGGTTGTAAAACAAGCAGTCTGCCTGGTGGTAAGAAGTGCAGTCATTAGAAAAGTATTAACATAGCAGCATCTTTCCAGACAGCAACAAGTTAAGCAAATAACAACAACAGCAGGGTGCAGTGTTTGGATTCAAGATAATCTAGTTGGTTTTCGGTGCTCAATTAGCTTTAGGTATCCAATCAGCACTAGAAATCTAGCCCCAAATTTCTAAACTCAAAAGAAGAGAAGCAAAACAAAACACGAGCAGAGTTCCAATATAAAGCATATATTAATAACTGCCTAAGAATTTGTGTGTACATCCTAAACAAGTCATTATTTATAGTGTTTATTTATTAGATGCAAACCTAGTAAGATAAGATACAAGCTTAAGCTATGAACTTACTAATATTGACTAGTGCTAGCCCAGGTCTCAAGACAGTGAAAAGAAACGGTCAAAATATTCATTAAAAAAAAAAAAAAAAAAGAAGAGCTTGTCCAATAAATCAAGAGTGGGTAATGAGATAGTTGTTCGGTGCACATTTTCTCATTCTGTATTTTGAACTGTTTGATATAGGCCAAAGATGATTGAACGAAAAAACCCAGGAGTAACACCCATCAAGGCCTTTTTAGACCCTAGTTGCATTTACACCAGGCAGTGGCTAGAGATGTGATAAATCTGATGTGTTTGGTGGATGCCTCAGCAATCTGTTCTCATCCACTTTGTGCAATTTTCCTACCCTGTGCTGCTTTGACCCTCAGTCACGTTTTATATAGATAATCTGTAAAGAGATTCAGATATCTCAATTATTGTAGTGTTTTAATGGTTTCACTTTTTTGTGGAACTCATTTAATGTAAAACAACAAAGTCTAATGTATCTAGGAGAAAAGACCAGTAAAAAATGTGTATTTTATACCTGAGATGTTGATACCTACACAGAGGCAAGAAGATTGTTTGGAGTCATTTTAAGTAGAGTGCTGTGATGCCTGGGGTTTTGTAGCTTCGTAGCAACTTCTTAACCTGAAAAAATGAACAAAAAAAATAATATTTGAAGTATTAATGAAACAATAGGATTGTTATGTCTTGCTAAGAGATTGAAAACGGGTGATGAGTTTGCACTGCTGCATTTTTTTTCACTTAATTAAAATAGAGAAGACTAAAATTGCTTGTCATCATGAAAAAGAGAAATAAAAGAGGTAATTTAATGATTTACTAATGTCAAACAAGTTAATTTTCAGCCAAAAAAAAAAAAAAAAACCAGGATGAAATTCTGACCGCTATCACCTTTGGCAAAACCTAAAATGAAGAGAAATTATCAATTAGCCTGAACTTCAGAATTTCGCTCAAGGTTCTTAAAAGGTGTGCAAGTGTTTTTACAACAGAGGAAGTCTTGCTGAAGAAGTACTTGCTCACAGAAAGCGCAGTTGTTAAACCCTGCTTCTCAGAAACATTATTTTCTAGCCTTATTTAAATTCATAGAGTTTTTGACTATGTGGCCTGGCACGTGGCTTAGTGTTTTGCATGAATATGGACTAAGTGAAAATACATTAGTATATCAAGCAGCTCAGAAACACGGCTGTTCGACAGAAACTAGATAGTCTGGTTGGGTTCATACTGGAAAAAGAGAATTTTAAATTAATAATCCCAGTCATACTGGTTTGGCCATGTTGTAGATTAGCTTGAGATCAAGGGAAGAAATCAGACAACAGCTGAATTGGATCTTTATAAGAAATATTGCTCCTGCAAGCAAGTTAAAGGAAAAAAATAATGGTAACAAACTGCTAATTATCTCAAGAAAGTTAGTAACTTCATTTTCCTGGTTTTATTACTGAAGGTATGAAAGTGTCAATAAAACTGAAAAAATAGCAGATCAACAGAATTAGAAATACTTAGATTTAGTAATTTTAATTATCTAAGGAGCCAGATTGCTCTACACTGATAAATCAGGGGAAATATTTATATGCAGGTGAATAGAAGAATACTATATAGAAATATGATAACATCAGGCAAAGCTGTTAAAGGTGCTAAAATCATGACACAGTTGTGGCTGAGCAGTAAGAGATGAGTCTTTATTTTTTTAGAGAACTAGTGTTTAAAGAAACTTTATGTAGACAGGACTGGCTAAATAAGACAAAAAGCAATTCACAAATATTTTCAGGATTGACTTCCACATACTGTTTTCTGTGGTATCTGCACAGTGCATATCTGTGCAATGGGTTTAAGTTTTACCTGTGAGCATTTCTCATCTGGAGCTCTAAAGAAAACCTCCAAAACCAGATGTTGCTGGTGTGTGATACAGAATCCATCACTGATCAAGCCAGATTTCGTGAGGAAATGTGTGCTTGCGATACAAGTAGACAACTGCCCACTTTCTCCCTAAAGTTTCTTCGTTTCAGTTGCTGTTTCGTGATTCAGAATTTTGGTTTTCACAGTAAGGTTTTGACACCACACGAAAGACGTGGTGTGTTGGGAAGGGGAGAAGGGATTGGCAGTAATAAAGCAGCTACAAATTTTCAAGATATTTTTAAAAGTAGACCCTGACTTCATCTTTTGTACTCTTATTGGATGTAGTAGTTAACTGAACTTTTATTTCCTATGGACAGCTGCTGGAAAAGGATACAATATTCTGGAGCATGAGAACATGCCAGATTTTTTCTGTAAATTCCCTCCCCGGTGCTTCTTCTGAGACAAGCTCAGCTGGTATTTCATCCTCTATCAAACTTAATCTAAGAAGTATTTCCCAGGAACGCCAAGGGAATTCCAAAATGACTATCTTCACAATGAAAATTAAACTGTTCCTCTAAATGGCTTTTCTGGAGCCATTGGATGCCCAGGTGATATCTGACTGATGACATTTCAGCAGTTTTCATTGCCAGCCATTCCGCTAAATTTGTTCACGGGGCATACCACAAACTTCCAATGGGCTGTAGCCAGTTCCTTCCCAGCTGACAGCCAGTCGTTTGCACAGCATCGTAATAACTAAAAAGCAACTAATTCCTCATGAAGGCTGGCAATCCAAAGTGGATCAAGCGTTAGGATTTGGTACTGTTAATTAAGCACAGTCGGGTGACAAATAGGTGGTGTACGGTGGGTGCGATGCTGATTGATTGGCACATAGCAATTATACTCTGTGGCAATTAAACCGAAGGCAGCAGAGCTGGGAGGGTCGGGGAGTTCACAGCAGTAAGTTGTAAATGGCTGACCAGGGGTCATATCAATCAAAGTTTTGGGTTTTTTTTATTTCATCTCCAAATATAAAACTTCCTATCATGACGCCGGTGCTGTGTTAGCTGCTTTGTTAATAACATTGATGTTATTAATGCATGCAGGCCTCCCTCAGGTCAGAACAATTGTTGCCTACTTAGCTGAAATTCAATGAATTCAATTAAATACTGTAGCCTTGGGCTAGCATTCTAAAATAATATTCGTTTTGAGCCTTTTTTACAGCCTTGGAATTTTTCCTTAATCGTGCCGAACCTCCTCAGGGTCCATGTATGTGTGGAAGGCAGAGGTTCAAGGTCTGAAACAAGCCATCTTTTCAGATTCACCACCAGCTGTGTTTGTTTAAGATAAGACCAAATATATCCAAATCCGACAGAGCAGAAAGGGGGATAATAATTACTGGCACTAGGAAAGCAACATTCCCTGAGCTAGATCTTCAGCTAGTGGAAACTGAGAAAGCAGTCTGATGTTCACCGAGTTATGTGCGTGTTCACCAGCCTTATCTGGTGGTCTGCTCTGAAGGGTGTTTCAGTTTATCTTTTCCTTCTGTGCCTAAAAAACAATGAAAGCAGGAAGAATAGAAATAACAATGATCTGTTGTTTTTTTTTCTATGTCCAGTGCAGGAAATACAGAGAGATCAATGCCTATCAGCAATGAATTTCAATAAAGCTTTTATTAGTAGCTTTCCTTATTTCAAGAACTACTCACCTTCTTAGTATTTTCTTTCAAGTACTTATAGTTAAATATTTGCAAAAGAAAAACGTGGAAAAAATGAAAGATTTCAAAAACTTTAAAGATTCGTAGTGGCTCAGTGTTTTATTTAAGCAAATATGATGATTCTCACTTGAGAAATCCTAGAACTCTTGCAGTCAATGGAGACAAGCATGAGAAATGTGGTACTTCAGAGCCTTGAATTCCTTCCATCCAAATTCATTACAAGCCACAGATTAGTGGTTGAAACCCAAGTTTTCCATGCGCTGTGTGTAATTAAGTTTGTTTCTCCTTAAAAGCTTTAAACCTAGAACAAAGATAATGCTTGTGAATTAAGGCCTGAAGGCATAGCATGGAAAATAATAAAAGATAATTTTTAAATGCTAAAACATCTTTTGTTTTACAAAGACTATGCAATGGCTGTGGAAGCCAGAACTAATTCTTTAGCTTTAGAAAATCAGATCACATACGTGTTTTCCCCAAATCTTCCCAGCCTTCCAGGTGGTTTGGTGGAAGAAAACCAATGTTGTTGCCTAATAACCAAGTATTAAAATGCTCCTGTAACTGCAGGTGAATGTTGCCACCTTAAAGTACTCAGGAAAAATGTAAGATCTGATGTAAAAAGCTCCTTCTGTTAGAGTCTCACAAACATCAGCCATCAGTTTGATGGCAGATCTAGCAAGCTGAGCTTGAAGATAGCAAAGCTGGACTTGTGCGCGAAGGGGATAATATCAAGTGTTCCCCTCTATCTGTTCACAAGAAAAGGTTCAAATAAAGTCACTTACACGACCAAAGGAAAGGAAAGGCAACGTTGTCTGTGTGACTCACTAGCTCAAGAAAATTCTTGGTCACCATAGTCAGAAAGATGCAGGCATCGTATTTTGCGTGGTGTTATTTTGTACAATTTGATCAATCGTTGTTTAATGTAAAATAACTTATAATGATAATAAAATTCAACACACAGCTGGTGTGTTTTTATAGCCAGGACGCAAATTCTCAAGCTTGAAGAAATACTGTACTTTTTTACTTTTTTTTTCTTTTCAGTGACTTTGACTTCATGGATCAGTCGTTCAGCTGATGCAAGTTATCTCTTGTTCACTGAAATCAGCAGGGTAATGATAACTTACACTGGCTAAAGATGTGGCTTATTGTGTTAACTAAAATTTTCAGTTGCTGGATTTATGAGGATATAATTCAGATACTCTTAAAAAAAAAAAAAAGCTATAATTTTCTCATTTATAATGGAGGTGTAGGGTGGGGAAAAGGAAGGACCATGAATTGATTAGACAGCTTGTGTGACTAATAGGAATACTGTCCCTAAAGGGAAAAAGAACATCTTACCAATACAAGTGCACTCAATTAGAGTTTTAAATTAGGGTGTAATTATGTTTTTTAACGCAGAAAAGAGAGGAAAGCTTTTAATCTTCTAGGTGGCCTCATTTTAGCAAAAAGACAAATTTAGGAAGTATTTTGGCTAAGGTGATGCTCTGCATCTTTCATAAATTTTGACTAAATGCAGCCCCTGAAGGGCTGGAAACAGTTGTATTGGTTTTCTTGTACCTGACTTTAAAAAGAAGGGAAAAAACACCCAGCCAAACACCAGCACAACAACCCATATCCTCACATTTTACTTATATCTCACAGCTTACTTATATCTTATTGTTGGAAAATGAATGGATTGTTTACTTCAAGCACTTAAATATAAGGAAGCATTCTAGTTTTTTTGGTTAGAGGTGAGTTGTGTCTGAGAAAAAAAGCAACAAATAGATGAGCCTGCAAATCTCGATGGTTAGTTCATGGGTTTTCTGGTATCACAGAGACCACGTTGCACGTCTTGTGTCTTGACTCCTGCCCAAACAGTGGAGCTTTGACTGGTTCGGTATCTCAGCGCTGCTGTAGCAACATAACGTAGCTTGTGTGAGCTTAACCCAAATCCTAGGAGAAGGAGTTTCAGAGGAAGGCATGTGGTGGCGGCCCAAAACCTTCTTTATTACTGTCTTCTGGGACTAGGATGTGAGACTTCCCTGGTACTCCTCGATGCACTGGGCAGCGGTGCTTGTAGGTCATGCAGGTGACGTGGAATGCTGCAGGGTTTGAGGTTTGAACTGGGAGAATGATGGATATGTCATATTTATGCCTGAATAGAAAAAGCAGATAAAATAATAATAAAAAAACCCCCAATCAGTCAGTGTTCCACTGAAAATATAAAGTTTGATTTTGAGTGGGGTTATCGAGTCTTGTCAGTGCAGCTTTTTCTCTTGTTATTTTTTCCACCAAGAAAGACTTTTAGAAACAAAATGGCATCTCAGAATTCAAAGCAAAGAAAATTCTGCCTTCAGAGTTTCAAATCAAAATGTTTTGATGTGTCTGAGAAATGCATCAGAACACAAAGGAAAAAAAAAGAAAAAAGTGTTTAAGTGACGGCAGCAGAAAGCAAATAACAAGGGATTAAACTACAAATCCACTTGGCCAAAATCCAATAGAAATTCTAGGATTAAATAAGGGAACAAAATGTATTGTTTTCATTGGTGTGAATTCCAGGCAGTTGTTCTTTGATATAAGGATAATTAACAAATGGCAATATTTGTGATGAGAAGAAGAAGGAAATAACTATTATGATCTGGACTAGCTCTTACCAGCAACAGCTGCAGGCAACACCTGAAAGAAGGTTCAGAGTCAGCCGAGCCATATTTTCAGATATGTGTCGGTGTTTAAGGAAACAAGTAAGCTAATGATGAGCATATCTCAAGATTTAGACCTTTCAAGATACTTAAGCATCTTAGAGTTCCTAAAGCATTCAAGCCTTAAGGTTTCAGTTCTGCCCAACTGATGCTCAGCTGCCAAGGGAGATTGGTTCCCCCCAAGTTACCACCAGGGGAACCTCCTAAGTACATAGACTTTTTTGCCACTAGGCTCAAAGATCCCATCATGAAATCCTAAACAGCCTTCATTACAAACTGCTCACTTCAGAAATTCATAAAGCACAGCAAGAAGATGCTGGAGTTACAGCCACCGTCCTAACCTGATAACCAGCTTACCAAACAGTTGTAAAATATCATCTCTTTGATTTAACATGAGGACATAAGCCTGATCTCCTGGATGCCCTGAGCGTTCACGAGGGAAAGAGACCTCAGGTATGATCCCATAACCCTTTAGTTAGTCCATCTGCCAGAGGAACCTGGAGATGGTTTCTTACCCAGCGACAAATGGCGAACTGAAAATAGAGGTGCTGCACCTTCTAACTCCTCTGCTAGGTGCAATCAAACAAAAGGAACATCCCTGCACAGATACATAATGCAAGTCCTAACTAGCCTGAGATGAAACAATATTTTGCTCCTTCCCTTTCCTTTGTTAAAAATAAATTAGCATCTCTTTAATGTAAAAATAGTGAGGAGTTTATACTTGGAGGAGGGGAAGGCAGCATTGTAGAAGCAACGAGTCAAAGTCAAAGCAAGAGCTTGCCCAGTTATATGCTTATCAGATTAAATAAGTATCAAGGGGAATATAGATCCTGGAACACAGAGAGGAAGTTGGCAGTGGAGGGGAGACAGGTTCTGCACGTGGCTGTGCTGTGATCTCGGTTCTATTTCAAAGCACCGCTTGGTTTTTTCCTATTTGCACCTTCTGTACAGCTGCAAACAAAGGGAGTGCTGGCAGCTAAGGCATGAAGGCATTTGTAGCCTTTGTTAGCCACAAGTACAGTCAAAATTGATTGTGTCCAATACATTAGAGATAATTGCATAGATTTTTAACAGTAGTTGGACTGGAAAACTGTAAAAGTAAAAAGAGGAGGTAGAAGCAGGGAGTGAAACGTGCTTCGGTAATTAGCTGGGAAGATTATTAAACGGGACTTTTTCTTGAGATTGTACCAAAAAAAAAAAACCCCAGGAAATTTTCACCAATGTAGTCTGAATATAATGAAGCCCTTATTTCAATTCTTTCATTTATTGTTTTGTCTTTTTTGTTTGTAATAGACTTGACACCTGCTGGGTTTACCTCATGCCTTCATCTAATATCAACATTTCTCTCAGGGTAAAAATATTATCTTTTTACAATAATACTTCTGGAATTGCTTTCCCAGTTACAGACTAAGTATTTTTTATCAAAACAATATAATCTGAGCAATAACCAGAAAGATCTTACAAAGGCGTTCATGCTTCCCTATTTCTTTCACAGTCCTTTAGACTTGAAGTCTCTAATTTGTACTTCAAAATACCCACACGTGAAACAAGGGACCTGTAAACTAAAATAGTCCAGGTTCACATAATACAATGATTTTTTGGGATCTGCTGCAAACATTCCTACTCTCACGTAGCACTTGTGCCATAGCAGGGAGCACAATGCATGGACATCACTTGACATCAGACAAATATTTGGCTCTGTTCTCTGTCTTCCTGTATCCTTTAGTGATTTCTAAGTGTGACTACAAATCATTGGAAGAATAGTACTGCAAGGTATTGCATAAATCCAATGGTATTTCTGTTGTTGCTGCAAATGAATTGCCTGTCTTCTCACGAGTTAGGATTCTGGGGTTTGAAGCAGGTTTAGGCCCTAATTGGTAATAATTTACGTGTGGTAAAACTTAATGACTCCAACAAGACAGATCTTGTGCAGGAAATTAAGTGTTAATTCCTTCTGTGGCTCAGAACAGTTTCAAAATTGCTCTTAAAGTTCCAGGGTGTGAGTAAAGCCTCACTCCTGGTAATACTCTCATGTCTTTCTGTTCAACTTTTTCGTCTGTGACTCTGTACACCCTTCAGAGGCAACCCCTCTGACTTCAGTGCTATAAAAGTGTTTTAAGAATTAAAATAAGAGCATGCTACCAGTTGTGCAGGATTGGATCATACTCATACTCATGAGAACTGTTCTGGTTTGCTTCACACGCTGCAAGTGTGGTGTGTTTAATTCCGCCATAAACCGAGAAGGACTTTCACAGGCCATGAGGAGGTCTTTCACAGGGCATAATAAGATCAATCAACACACTGTTGCTCCAAGGCTAGAGCAAATCATGAGGCACAGACCACTGTAAACTGATTGTTGTAGTAGCCCATCCGAAAGCCAAGGAAAAAGTCGAAATGTGGTCTGATTGGTCTGCAGAAATAGAGCAGCAAAAGCCATTTGAATACCAGCACACATCTAGTATTTCAGTTGGCGTTTTTGAGATACCATTCAGATAGTGTGAACGGTGAGGATGGTGCTTGGCCACGTCCACTGGCATTATCTGGAATAATAAATAATAATTATGTTCTGTAATGGGATCAGGGAGCCAATAAACCACATTGCCATCTCAGCCTTTTAGCTCTGAGTCACAAAAGCCTTCTCTCTCCTTCCTTGCAACTGGATGGCAGATTGTTTAGGGTGACATATCTGGGTCCAGATGGTCCCACCTACTGCAAAATCTGTAGCGCTTGTTTATTTTGTAGTGGTTCTGTGCCTTGATCTTTTAACAGCTCTCTGGAGAAGGAGGTAGGAGGGTTAGTAGGCTCAGTATGTTGCTTTTCTGTGCCACCAGCGAATGGTGTTCCCCTGTATTTTGATTTCAGTTTGTGACAGAGTTGTTTTCCAGAGATGAGTACTAAAGAGATCAGAATCTTATTGAAAGTAGGAGACGATTGTTTAAATTGCCTAATGATCTGCTTTCCATTAGAGGTGGGGACGTGGGAAAACTATACTTAAGGACAGCACCTCCTTCGTGTGCAACTCCACTCTAAAACGTAAATCTGAAAGTGTTACTGGCAGGTGAGTATTTACCATTTCTTAGGGATCCCAGGTTTGCCTGGGAGAAGTAACCTACTTAAACTCACAAGATTAATTCAGGTAGTAAAGGACCTCGCAGGAGATTTCTGTCAAACTCTGCCTCAAAGCAGGGTCACCAATGAGACCTGCTTGGGACTGTGTCCAATCTGCAGCTCTGCAAATTAAATTTGCAACCTGAGAATCATTTTATTGGGTTTTAGTTTGGTTGGGTTTTGAATTCTTCTTCTGCACCCACAGATTTTGATATTCCTATTAGACCTCAGGGACAAGGGCATGTTTGCAGTGTAGTTTAAATGACACCTTCACCTTGAGGCACTCACAGGGAGTAGATGTCATCATGACTTTCCAAATGCAATCCTATGGACTATCCTGAAGACACGCCTGAGCATACTGAACAGTTCAATACAGAATTTAGCAAATATTAGCTAGCTTACTGCATTTCCATCACGATGGGCTGTCAAAGTGAGGCCTGTGTGCAGGAGATTCAGCTTGGGAGGTTGGTACGGAAACTATCCGTGAACGTGCCCTGCATTTGTAGCAGAAAAGACAACCCTTTGATAATTATCACCAAATTAGGTTCTCATTGAAGCTAATTAGAGCACAACATGGCAGTCTCTGAACCCACACCGGCCTCAACAGGTGCATCAAAACAGTGCAGAAATACTAACTCTGGCCTTGACAATGTCGTCCTTACACCACCACAAACCTGTGCCTCAGAGAGCAATCTGAATCAGATCGCTCGAGATAAACCCATCCCTATGACTTTCACCTATGTTAGCAGGTTGAGGTAAAGTCTAGATGTTATCGCAGTCTAAATTCTGTCTTCATGTGAAGACTACAAAGTGCCTGGTGCTTGTAAAGATTGTTCTTCAAGTTTGTTAACAAACACCTTTTCTCCTACCAAAGTAAAGTCACTATCACTAGATGGCCGAGTTGTCCTTAGGCTGGTGGTGAGGATGTTCTCTTGAGTAATGGAAACTGTGGATTAAGCTCTCTGAGACTGCCAAGAGGCTCATACACATATCCACCACTTTATAGGCCAATTATGCCATAGAAGGCTACTAGTAATTCCTCTGTTAGCATTTTAGAATGGAACTCTGCTGACTTCTGTGTTTTCTGTTGAATTCAATGTACAAAGACACACTAGGCCTGCTGAGTCAGGCCCTTGAGGAGATAAGCAGATGTTCCTGAACTGTACGTGACAGCAGCGTGTAGGCAAGCGTGAGGAGACTCACTTTGTAAAATAAGGTGCTCTAAATCAAGTTGGGTCCAGGTCTTATGGTTAGAGACCAGGTAATACACAGGACAGCTCAGGTAGTGTCAGATAAGTTGACTGCAATTAGCCAGCCCGTATCCTGACCTCAGAATTATGACACTTCTGACCTAGTCTCGCCTCTTAGGAAGCCTCTCAAAATCCAATAACCTTCTACCCGTTGCTGTGAGAAGCTAAGCACATGAAGAATACAAGGCCTCAATGTCATTCTTTTAACAGCTTCAAGGCTATCATGTGATAAAGTGTTCATTTCACCTTTTAAATCAATTATTTATTGCAAAGGCAAGTTGTTTCTGAGGTTTTTGTTGCCTTTTATCTTTTAGTAATACAAGTAGCTCCTGCCTCAGCTGCCTGTTGTTCTCTTGCAGTAGAGAATATTGGTGTTTTAAAGGCTTGATTAAAATAGGGAAGATTTTGTTTCTGTTCCCCTTCACAACTCATCCCACATCGCCATGCGAGCTGCGGGATATCGGAGAGGGAGCAAACGGGATGCGGATTATCCTTTTCCATACCGGTTTAGTATTTATAATGAAACCCTGGGATGAATGTTTCTTCCCTTCCAGCTTTTCTGCTGCAGATACCAGCACTGTGTAAAGAACTCAGCCCACAACAAGCTGAGGTTACGGTAATTTGCTTCTTGAGTGCAATTCTATATGCTGTGTAAGGAACATAATTCTGCTCCCTGATCCAGAATTAAAGGAAGTGAGAGTCTTGAAGGAGTAGCCAGGATATATCCAGGGCTTTGTAGTATCACAAACCATTCTTACGTGCTCTGTCCAGATTCGCTCTGATAACATCTACCTTTGCATTCTCTGTGGATTTTTTTTTTTTTTTTTCTTAAAAAAAAGGGAAGTTTTTAACAGAATTTGTAGTAAAGGCTACTTAAATGATGAGAAATCCAAAGGAAAGGATTTTTTTCTGAAAAAGGGAAAGGTTAACTAAACAGTACAAGGTACATCAAATGCCATGAAAAGTCTTAGTATCTAGGAGTCATGATTATACCTTTCATAGAACTTTTTTTTTTTAAGGATCAAATGTGTGCTTTCTTTTAAGAAGTCTTTCAAAGCATAATATGCTTAGTAATGTTTGAGACTTTGCAGACTTGGAAGGAGATAGCTACCAGTTACCAAAGGGGCTCTCCTAGCAAGAAGGTAGAGATATCCAGACCTTAATCAATCTCTGAGTTGATATTTCATAGTGGGGGGGTGGGAAAGTGCAGATAAAAAGAAAATGCCCATTTCTCCTTACTATTTGTAGAATTCTCTGTAAACTCTACACAAATGAAGCATCTTTGAGATGCTCCCATCAGCTGAAATAGTTTGCGAGAGCCCATTTATGCTTTTATCAAAACTAAAGAAAATAACCTCTAAACCTCTTGCTGTCAATGATCCACTGTTGCATGTGCTCTTGTATCATCACAGCTCTTTTGTTGGCATAACAGCAGAGAGGAGCCGACTTTGACAAATATAAAGATTTTTGGGTGCTATCTGGGTGTGTCCAAGACTGTTGCTTGTATATAAATGATCTCAGCTCTCGTAAGGCTCGCTAGCTCTCTTTACGTATGCCTTTCCTATTCTGTCTTCCCCAGCATCTGCTTGTGGTTAGAAATGCAAGAGCATCGGCGTCATCGGGAAACCTCATTCGGTCTTAGAGCAACTTTCTCCAGAAATGCACGGGGTAGATATTTCTAAGGTTTTTCAGACAGTTATCTCCAACATAATTTTCCTTTTCTCCATGTAAAAGTCTCTCCTTTTTGTGGGACCATCAAGGTAAATGTTTAGATAGCTATCAGATCCCAGGTAGTTCAGATTCTTGCACACTGTCAAGGTGAATCATTTCTGTTACCTCGTTCACTCAGTAAATGTTTCTGCTTTACCAAATTCCTAATAAGTGTGGTAAGCACAAAAAAAAACCAACCTGAAATGCCAGTTCTGTTGGTGCCAGCACTTAATGCTGATTCCCTCAGTAGCTGCTTCCTGCTTCTGTACCTCATGGCAGATACCCCAGCACATAATAAAAGGTAGTTGTGGGTGGGATATCTTACTTCTTCAACTCTTGCCAGCAAAACATTCCAATCTTGTCAAAAGGGAGTTTACGTTTTTCCTAAGCCTGGTGGCTCGGTTCACTCTGCACTCAAAAAGTTCAAGTTCTTGTGGAGCCTCATGCAGATCATTGGGAAATGAGGAATCACATGAGTGGAAACACTGAAAACAACTTAGGTGATTTTGGAGCTCAGGTCTATTTGCTTTCTGTGCGAATCAAATTCTTTTGAATCCCATTAGCCTTGTAACTGTATTTGGAGGGAACAGAATATTTTGAGCAATTTAAACAATTTTAAAAAAACAGGCAGCAAACTTGCAATTATGTTATTGCTCTGAAGTCTGCAGATGGAATTTTCCACTCCCCAAAACTCACACAAAACATACTGATCTTTCTTTCCTCCTCCTCCCCTTCCCTATTAAGTACCAGTAGTTCCCAGTGACCTGGGGTTAAAATTTGCTGTAATGAAACATAGTATTGGACAAGCTAATGTAAAATCAGAGATAATACCTGGAGAGCTGATCAATACTCTTTTAAATGCTTATAGGAAAGAATTGCTAAGTAGTTCCTATTATTATCATGCTGCGCTCTGCATTAATGGTAAACATTCTCAAGTGGTTTTGAGTTTCTATTATTAATCTATCAAAATACTTATCATCTTGGCTTCATCAGTTAGCATTTATTTCACCATCATTAAGATCTTCTCATTTTGCAGGTGGAGAGGAAGTTATTATTTACCTCACCCTCTTTTCCAGTACAAATTACATGATTGGGACAGGCTTCACATTTCTGCTTCTTAAAAATTAGAATAATTTGAAAGTTGATCCCATTTGCCAGCTTTCTCTTCTTTAACGGTAAATGTACGCTCTTGTGCACTTGTGTACCACCAAAGCTTTCACAGGAATGATTATTAGACGGGAATTTTACCGAGACTTGATTCTTCACCGTTTTGACCTTTCAGAAAGTAGAACACATCCTGCAAATTTTATTGTTTTTTTTTTAAATAAAATACATGATTTTACAACAAGGTAGCAACTATTGGAGTACCCATGAAGTAGCACTGAATGGAAAAGGTGCAGCAGATCTCCCTCGAGATTGGAACAACTTGATCTGTTGTCATTTATAGAGTGCGAAACCAGTAGGGGTTGGTTTTGGTCTAAACTGACCACTTTGATTTACATCCATTGCTCTTCTTTTTGTAATTGGTTGCTGAAGAAGTGCTTAAAAAGTCCTGAAAGTCATCATTTGACATTTGATGACGTCGTCTCGTGTAGATGACAATGGCACGCTGCAGTGAGCCTACAAAATCTGAAAATACAAAAAATATTTTTGTTTAGGGTTTATTTGGATTATTCTTACAGGACCTTAGATAAACAGAATCACCTGTTTTGCGTACCGTAGTGACCCTGATATGAGCTGTTTCCTCTCCACTAGTGAAGGGTTGGCTGGCATGGAATATTGCCTCTCTGTCTCCTTCATAATAAATAAAATAGAAGGAAAGCAAGACAAAGATAGATTTTTGCTTCAGAGGTTTTCAATATTCTTTTAAACACTTGTGCAGAAAGTTAAATATTAGGGTTAAATTTTATATTATTCTATTTTATAGAATAATATTGAATAATACATGTATTACTGATGATACTATCGGTATTATGAAATACACAGTCTGTCTCTAGCACATCTAAAAACCCATATACATGCCAAATCTCAATATTCTTCAATATTCAGGCTGCTGGTTAATTTTTTTTTTAATTTTTTTTTTCTCACTCTCCATATTTCAGGTTCTATCCCTCTACTATCTTCTGGTATCTCACCGATATCAGTGATAAAATTCCGTAACTTTTCAGATGAGTGTAGCATTTCAACACTGTACTTGGGTTGGGGGGAAAGAATTAAAAAAAAAAATTCAAACTGCTATCAGGAAGAAAAGATTTCTCTGGAAATTTAAGGCTGAATCAAGCATCTCTTTCCCTACCTAGTTCACCATTTACAACCATTACAAACAAGCTTCCCTCAAACAGCAGCAAAACCTTTCCTACATTACACAAGCCAAAGAGCAGGGTGTAATTGTGGCCCTATAGATCTTCTCATACTATCATATCTATTTTACTTTGGCTTTTTCAAATCCTCACAGCCCGCCCTCCACCCAGCCTGGCTGAACTCCTAAAACTAATTTCCACCCTGTGATGAGGTGACAACTCATGAACAGTGGGTGTGTATAACTGATTTCTTTTTAAACCAATGATTCTTTTACGTCCAAGGAGAAAGAAAATGCTCTTCTCTAATAGAGGCACAAAGCAGTTTTGCCATGAGTTAAAATAACCTCCTCCATGACTGACATGACAGTACTCTCACTATTTCCTCTGTGATTATATGATCTCTGCCATATCTGGGATGGAAAATCCATGTGCCATGCCAGTTATACAGTACATTCTAGGAAGGGGTCATTTCATAGGGCAGTATTAAATTAGTTTCCAAGACGATGACAAACTACCAAGTGGCCCGTTTCGCTGCCTGGCTGGAGACACTAATGAAATCGAGGAAATGCAGTTGTCATTTGCAGTGGGCCTTGGTTCGTGTCAGTAAAGACCTCTTCTGAGAATCACAGGTTTGGCAGAGAAAATGTGACAGTAAGAAGAATGCAACTGGAAAATCATTCATAAGCTTTTCCGAGTCTATTACTGTAGCTCACTTAATGGAACTAAAGTGCTCCTGAAAGCACAGTCCTTTGTACCCTATCAGTTGACCTCATCCCTTGCAAATGGAGGTATTAATTTTGCTTTAGAAAACTATTCCTAAAAGTAGGGAACCAGAAAATGTTGCTCATGTAACGTACAGCTTAGTCAGTCCTTACTATGTGAACAAGGTGGCAAGAGGCAAGCCAAACTCACTATGGGCTAAGTGGTTTGGCTGGAGAAGACGTTGCAGGGCAGACCTGAATATTGACTTTTGGTATGACAGGGGCAGAGCAAGGCTGTTATTGACTTGTACGGTCAATACAGTCAGAAGCGCTACTTAGGATCTCCCACCCTCCTGCGCTGTCATGTCTTGAAATCTCACACACATCAGTGCTTCAGTCTGCACAGACCAGAGGCCAGTTGCTTCTTTTAGACTGGCCCCAAATTAGTGACCTACAGATCCCTGAAACAAAGGAGAAAAAGAAAAAGGAGAAAAATCCCCGGTAAATCATCACCAAAAGTTGCAAACAGCACAGGCTGCCAAGAATCTCTCTTTTAGAACGTATCTGCACTGTCCTTATTCTTGTCTAGCAGGAAAAGGAGCTCAAATTCTTAGCATCAGCTGGTTTTGTGGAATAACGAGAGGGAAGATGCTTTGCTTTTTTACACTACACAGCTTTGCAAAGTTGCTTGCCTCCTATGAAACGTCGGCTATTGGAGAAATGCCAATTTATATAGTTTTATTAAAACACGGAGAGTATTAACAATAGGTCAGTGAATATTCCCTTTAGGGAACATCACCAGTTTGTCTATTTATGGAAGCAGACTTTAGGAATTTTGTTAAAATGTAGCTGCTTTGAAGATAAGACGACGCGATCAAAACCACCCAAAGTCAGCTGAATAATTTTTTCAAGACTTGAGCCTAAGATAACACGGGAGGATTGGAAGGGATTTAGATTTGGTATCCTACTAACAAATCCATCAGTGTTTTTCTATTTCCTCTGAAAACCTTTAAATTAGATTAATAGAGTTGATCTGGTTTATGTCTAACACGGTCTTCAACTCACTCTCCCTCTGACAAAGTCGTTAACTTGGATAAGACTTACAGTACGTGTAATCCCGATTTTTCCTACATCTGTCTTGCAGGTTCTCATGTTTGACCTGTACCTGTAGTAACTGGTTGAAATTCCTGTAAAGTTTATCTTCTTTCATAAGGCTATAGCAAGCACAGTAGATTTAGAGATTTGCTATTAAAATAACACAAGTTGTTAAAACTCTTTCCGTGCACCAGCTCAATTCTAGGAACTAGGCATTAAATTCTGGTTCCTGCAAACAAAATATATTTAGTCATTAAAAAAAAGAATAGCAAGAGCGTTTGCCATTGGAAACTCATTTTGGAAAGAATAATATGGATTTGGATCCTTTTAAAAACAAAAGTCTGTGTTGGAAATACACTGTTGTAATAAAAATTATGATTAATTTTGCTTTGTGTTTGATCAGCTCTGAACAGCTGATTCATCATTTCTAACAGGGCAGCGTACTTTACTACTTTTAAAAAAAGAGAGGCCAAATAGCTGATCCTACAACCTGCTGCCTCCCACCAACTGCAAAACTGCCAAGCTGCGGGCGGAGCGTTTACCTTATTTTCCATATTGCTTAATATCTGATACACAGCTCGAGTTTAATGGCTTGGGCTTGCTTGGCAAGTGTTCTATCTAAAAATGGAAGCACTCTAAAACCTGCTGCGGTTGCTAAACTTCACCAATCTCAGTGTTTCCTCATAGGATTCCTGTATCCTCCATGATTTCCCTATGGAACTGGATTGGAGCATTAATTTTCATGTCTCATGTGGAATGGGCAGTGCTGGGGAATACAGTGCAGAGGCACTGTTCGTACACACATCCTTCTTTCACTGAGATTTTTTTCCTGAAGCGGATTGCCATTTTCCGACCACTCTCTCCAATCTATGAAGCTCTGTAGTTATTAGCTGAAGTAGAGCTTGAGTGCAAGATCTATTGTTTCCAATATTGGAATTCCTTCCAGTACTTTTTCTTGAGTGCAGAAGATCTATAGCTTCCAACTGGCACATCTGTACGAGACTGTGCGGGGCGTCTGAAACTAACCTCATTCAGCCCTGACTCAGGGATCTCTAAATCACGCTGATCGTTAGGGGGACTCTTGACCAGCAGGCCCTGGATGTTACTGGGAGAATTTAAAGATCTACAAAACACAAGCAATACATGAATGCACACACATCACTATTAGTTCAACCAACTCTTTTTGGGTGACTTCCAGTCAAACCAACTTCTAGGACAAATCTCTTCCTGGTCGGTCCTAACAACACAAACACTGCAAAACACATCAGAAGTCATTTCTCACAAAACATGTGATGGGGCAAGAATGTGGTATCAATTTCAGCAGAAATGTAGGGATATAAAGTGCTGTTTTCATGCAGAAAAGAAAAATGTATTATGCTTCCAAGCTTGCTTCCACATCAGAATAAAAAAACTTCCATCAAAATCCTCAACTTTATATCACCAGTCTTTGATTATATTTACCTTGAAGAGTTTTACTCTTCTTAAGCTTGAAATGCATAAATTAGATGTTTCATGTTGGGCTTCAAAAGGTTTTAATCAAGTGCTCATTATCAATTAAGCATATTCATCAGTCAACCTTCTTAAACCTTAACTTTCTCACTATCAAAAATTAACCATTGATGCTATTTTAAGATCCAAGAGTAGTAGAATATCTTCATGTACTGATCCCTGCATTACAGAAGCAGCAACAAAAATGTTCTAAGTAGTCCTAGAAATGCCCCAAATGAAAATCAATTATTTGTGTCTTTTCATTTGTCCCACATAAAAATGTTTATATATTCTGTCGACTACAGTATGATACAAATGGCAAGAAATATGTCTGCAAAGTAAAAACTGACGTCTCTGCTTTAATTTACTTTACACATGAAGAAAAACCTAGAAATTTCCTTATCTCATATGCATTAGAAATAAAATTTCACTCCTGTTGACATCAATGGCAAATTCTGAACAGCTTCAGCAGAGCTAGGATTAAATTTCAGAAGTTTGTTATATGCCGGATAACTTCTCCATCTGAATCACATGTTCTGTAAAGCACTGAGGTAGTTTCTGGTTTTTGTCAAAAGGACTGGCTATCTGGCTGGATCAAAGCTATCCTTGCCATTGCCATAATTATTAATTAGGTATTAGTTATTATTAGTTATTACTTCTTAAATATGTATTTTGCTTGAATTTAGCATCCTACAGCTTCCAGAGAGTTTTTTTTGCCATCTCTATCCATTAAATTTGGTGAAATTTTTTTGCACCTCGCGAGGTGACTTTGAAAATCATTCTAAATGAGAAGAGATTTTCTTAATTATTCATTTTTCTGGTATTAGGGATGTTCCTGCTGTTTTCTTTAAGGCATTTCACCAAAGTGCCTAAATATAGACCTTTGATTCCCTATATAATCGTTGTTTAGAAATAGGCTTCTTCATAGGTGCTTTGATACATTCCTTAGAGGACGTTAACTACATAGGGAGCTTTCCTCCTAATTAAATCATGTAAATTAGAGGCTTAAAGTTCGACAGTGTGAAAACATCCTGTTGTGGCCAGTCTGGCTTGAAATGCTCTGAACATAATTGTATTGAGGATCTATTTCCACAGGTCGCTTTACCATGGGATTGGTAGTTTTGCCTCCTATTTAAAGTTTGTTCTTCCTCTTTATTCTGTCAGATTACACTTGGCTGTGAAGGTTGGTTAATTTATGTCTTTAAGGAGTTCTAAGACAAGTGTAGTGTTGGTGGTAAATGGTGAAGACTTAAAAAAATCCTTTGTAACAGATTATATGCATATTTATTTTGTATATATTAACTTACATACAGTATATATGT
>VWZK01021610.1:0-23165 GCA_013396935.1 Baryphthengus martii | reverse complement strand
GCTGTCAGCTATTGAGTAACTGACAGGCGTCACAAAGGGAACTAAAAATGGGCCAGAATACAAAATCCATTCCCAAACTTCACTGCACAAAGGCCGATTCAGTGCTCCTAAACTAACAAATAAGTACGGTGGCTCCATTTGAAAATGAGAAGATGTTTCCAAGCTGCTACCACTGCATAACAGGTCCTGAGTTCTGGTTATCCAAACCCCACATTAATTCCTGCCATTGACTCTCAGGAAGAGGTCTCTCTGCCATGTGTTTTTGCCATCATAACCTGCCTGCAATGCCTGGATGTTGGAGAGGAGCGATGGAGAGAGTAAGAGAGAGGAGATGGAGAACTACACTTGCTCTATCCAAGATGTATTGTCTCTTCAGTCCAGGGCACCCTAAAGGGTTTCAGACATCCTGGGAGTCGAATTGTCTGCTCGTCCTAACACAGCAGACTTTAAGTGCTATGTTCATATTAAAGGTTCCTATTTCCACTCACATTTCGTGTTATGGACTAGCTGTCCCAGCTTCACAGGAGAAGCAGTTGCGGCACCAGGTGGTGGCTTGTCTTGGCAGAAGTAACGCAGCCATGGAGCATTACAGCAATGTTCAAGAAGCCAAGTCTACCAAGTCTGAGCTCAGTGACCTGTCACTGGGGATCTGGAGATACCTGCACTGTCTCCAGCAGCAGGAGAGAAATGCTGTGGGGAGCCTGCAGCCACAGGGTTAGAGAGCTTTGCAAGTGTTAACTGCAGTTGTCAGTTCCTTCACTTCTCTTCCTTTTGCATTTTTTTCTTAGCATTTCCCTCCTCCTGACACCATGGCCCCATGCCCACTCCATAACTGGGCATCAGGTGAGCTGCATGGTGGGAGCCTAAGCAGTCCTGCCAGTTGCTGTGCCCATCCCTGCAAAGCTGAAAAGTGGTAGCCAGTTTTTCAAGAGGAGGAGAGAAATGATTGGCTAACATCACATAACACTTCAAAGGGTAGAAGGGAAATCAAACACACTCATCACACTTGCTGACCTAATGATTGGAGAGAAACAGTTCCCATTTTTTTCTGTAGGCTATGTTTAAGTAAACTGTTACTCTTACATTATAAACATTGAGTTTGAAAATAGCTTTACCTGTGTCTTTACTCTTGTTTCTTAGCTCTTTCTAAAAAATAAACTTCTAAAAAATAAACTAAATCAATGCCGTAGATATTTATAAAATTTTGCCAGATGAGCCTGAGGGAAATCCGTGCAACAAACACAATTATCTGGCAGATTGTAAGTAGTCAAAACTTGTGAGCCCCAGTTCTGAACCCGAAAAATAAATACATGTATTTTAGCTATTTTTACTTTTCCTGGTTCATGGTTTTGTTTTTTTTCTCAGCATCAAGAGAGGCTGGAAAGCTTTGCTTTTCCAAAAATGGGAACTCATTCTATTGTTATTGTTATCACATGACTCCTAGCTTTACAAAGGCTCAGGAGCGATAATGCTATGAAGCTTCAAGAGCTGCAGCAGTGCAAATGCAGTGAGGGGGAGAAGCTAAGTAATACAGGTGGCAGGCTGTGGGTGTCTGCCTTTGTAGTCATGCCTCGAGGACTTACCTTATGCTTAATTTCTCTCAGGGAGAGAATTATGGGGTTTGGAGTTCCGTACTGTGCTTTGAGTTTGTTTATCTGTTTGGCGGGTTTTTTTTACTTTTGGATGAAGTGCTGCAAAATCTTGCAGTGCCTCTGCAAGAGCTCCAGCCATGCTGGCGGAAGTGGTGAGTGCTCTCTGTGACTCCAAGTATCCCTGCCTCACAAGCTTCTTCTCTCTGGAAATACGCAGTATCCCTCCAAAGCCATGCAGATCTGACTGACAGCGACTCATCTCACCTTGCTCTGCTGCAGCTCATCTTACTATCCATGTAGTCTTCTGAATTACAGGAGCTTTTGAAAGCATTCTCCCAGGGTGACAGCAGCTGCTGTCAGTGAACCCAGACAGAGATCTCTTGATGCCTCCTAAGGCAACGTGTCCTTCGAGGGACATGGAAGCCTGGTGCCCTACTCTGGCTGTTTGCACTGGAGCAGCGCTGTGCCAGCCTGACATGCTTATCAGAGTAAGAACAGTGAGGTTAATTTTACCGTGAGTCTTCCTTCTCTGCTGCTGCTGAGAAATGCCGCTGCGGCGGTATAAAGAATCATGGAAGACTTTTTTTTATTTCTGCTCTTGCTGTGGGTGTTGGCTCTGTGAATTTTGCTTTGTTTCCCCAGTGTGAATTAACTTAGAGATCACTTTATTTTGTAACATAACACAGGGGATCAGTACAATCTGCCAACTTTGACACAAGACCACTAAAACAAGATCAGGATTGCCCAGGTAGAGAAGTACTTTTCATTTCATTGTGTCCAGTAAAATTTCATATTGTAATAAAGTGGAAGCCCACAAAAACCTTGGATGTATTAATGTGTTTGTTTTTTTTCACTTTAGTGTCACTTAATTTAACTTTACTATTAGTCTTGCATGTAAAACTCAGTTGAGTTGGAATTTTTCCTTTTGGGTTATAATTCTTTTGTGGATGCACAAACCAAAATAAAAACTGATCCCTTTTCCATATTAATAATGGCTCTGAAGTACTGACAAATTTAAACCATAATAAGCCAAAGCAAATCAAACTTATTTTTGCTGCTAAGAAAGTTCTATAATAAAAATCCAACTAAAGGTAAAGAATTTCGCTTCCACATAATAACTTTTCAAGGGTAGAGATGGATTTTAAAGTCATGCATCTCACTAAAAAAAAAAGCTTTCAGTTCCTCTCTGAACATTGCTTTACTCAATTGCATTCTGCAGTCTGTAGGGTTTGTTTAATCACTAATCTATCAAGCACGGAGAGAACTGATATCTCTGATCTAAGTAATTTGTGGAGAGGAGGCAATGCTTCTACCTTAGATAAATCTGAGCTTACATTGAAAGAACCGGTTGCATCAGAAGTGCCCGGCTGGTAGGACTCTGAAGCCAAATGTGCAGTTTGGTTTCAGATGTACAGAAACCATCAAGCATACACAGATGTGGTCTAAAGATGTATCTGCATCACGCTGCAGTGCTGCAAACACAGGTGTGGTCAAGTTTTTGAGGGGACTACTAGTATACTTGCCTTGTCCTCACTCTTCTCAAGGGCTAAAGCTTGCAGTCATGCTGGAAGCAGGATCCTGAACTAGATGAACATTTGGTCTGAAATGTATGGCTGCTTTCAGGTTATTGATTTGTGAAGGTTTTCTATGTTGTTATCTGTTGATAATATTTAAAGCCTCTTAGTATACTTACTAAGAGAAAAAACTTTTGCTCCTGATGCAAGCTTCTACTGAATACCCCTCAAATAAATGTTTTGTTTTGTTGTTACTGCTTCTTTCTGCCATGGTAAAATAAATGAGAATCCCGATTTCAATGCCTGAAGAGACAGGAACATTTACTTTATAGCAATTTCCTTTTCTTTTCATGGTTTCTACTAAACAGAACATGCTAGAGCTCAACCTGCATTTGCATTTATGCTAAATTACAAGCAGAACAATTAATACAAGTCCCAGCTCATGCTGCCCACAGCTGAACACCGCAAAGAAAGCAAACTGCCAAGGAAATCTTTCCCACCCAGCCAGTTTGCTAATACGTAGAAGCGTTTAGACATCTATTTATTTATCACAGTGGTCTTGGAGCACACCCCAAGTGGTGTGGAGAAGAAAAGTGGAGCTTAATCCTTAGACACGTTGTGAGTCTACCTTGCACGGCAGCTCCAGATGGCCATTTCCCAGGACAGGCAAAGAAGGTGTCTGGGTCGGATCTCCTCCTTTGTGCCCAAAGAGAGGAAGGCAGGACTGCCCTTCATCCAGGAGTGCTCCTGAGCTGGGATCTCTACTGGGGTGATCGTTGTAGACATTCAGCCCCTAAATCTGACTGTTTTCTTCACCTATGTTGTTGGATCCACCTTCTTTCCTCTCTCCTTTCCACTGTTCCCTTTCAGACTGTTTTTTTTTTTTTGATTTGTTTGTTTAGGGTTTTTTTTTGTTTTTTTTTTTGTATTTTTTTTTCCCTCCTCAGATTTCTTTAAATCCCAGCTCATTCTCCTTCCTCTCTATGGCACTTTTCCTCATCCATTTCCCTTCCTATTTGCTTTCTTCTTTCTTCAAGATTCCTTAGTGGTTGCATCTTTATGTTTTTCATATCATCACCCTCCTGGGATGAGGGCAGCCTCACCAGTCAGTGCCAAGGCACTCTGATTGGTGCCTGGAACTCTTAGATGTTGTACATNTGAACTATCTTCAGGTGTTTGCAGAGATGTGAACCAACCTATCTGAAATCATTGTGGCTATGCTAAGGAAATTTTTATTGTAGAGCCCACAGTCTCCCTGGACCAGGCTCACTGCTGCGATTCTGTGCAGATAAAAGGAAAATAAAAGCAACAGTAATTGTTGAATGTCCACTCAGGTCCTTGTTTGGTGCCCCACACTATGTCCTTTCTGGTCGCTGAATTTTAATCTGAAAGCAGAACCTGGCCTTTCTTGCTGCCAGTTTGGGCTTATTCAAAATGCTAACCAGTCCTTCACACTGCAAATTGTTTTAAAGCCTGACAGAAACTTCCTTGGAAAAACTACAGGCTTGCTTGTGTCCCTTGGCTTTCTGCTTTGAAAATGTCTTTGAAGTAAGAACTGCCTAGCCACATTTGATATCACTTCTTGTCTCCACCAAACCTCAGGCAACAGCAGCATGGTGAGGAAACACTCTCTAGCTGATCTGCATTGCTGTGATCAGGGGTACTGATGCCTTTGCACATACGTAGCTAACCAACAGGAGAGGTACATTGGCACAGTCTGGAAACACCAGGTTGTCTGAGCACGTGCAAGTCCGCTTAACCTGGGGCAAGTTCAGTGTGCCGCTCATTTAAGTTTCAATGCACATCATTGCTTGGGAAGTGCCCCGCTGCCATTTCCCTGGATTTCCCAGGGAGTGACAATTGATGTCACCCTCAGCTCATGTGTGCCGTATGCTCTCCTCCCCACTGGCTAAACAAGTGGTTCACAGGTGACTGGCTGGAGGAGTGATCTCGGTGGTGGAAGGCTGCTGAGCTGGCGGGTGCTGCAGTGAATATTCCCAGCTCCTGAATGCACCCCCTCAGCCCTGTTGCCCACCTGCTGAGGGGCTTCCCTTGTGGATGTGAGCACCACTGCGCCTCTGTGCAGCCCTCCGGGCACAGCACAAATGGGAGATGTTCGCCTGTTTTGCCTCCAGACCCATGCTGTGCTTAAACCGAGCAGAGGAGCATCTCTGTAATCCTGCAGTCAGCAGCTGTATCCTGCAGAGCCTCAGCGACTGACTGAATTGACAGGATTAATGTGACTCCAGGGGTCTCCCTGAAGCTAATGAGGAGATGCTGGCCCTGATGAATGAAGCGCAGCGGAGAGAACTGGTACGCTAAAGGCAGTGAATGTCCCCTTTATTGTAGTTACAGTGTGAGTGATTAAAACTTAACTCAGCAGGATGCAGCTAGCTCTCGAGCTAATTCTTCAACAGGAAACACTGGCCCATAAAGTGTTGGCTTCAAATATTATGGAAATCACTGCTCAGGACTGTCATATTTTTTCATCAAGAGTCGTGCTGTTATTAATGCAGGTGTTGGGAGCTATGGCTCCAATCCCTGCCTGTCCCCCACGCAGCTTCAACTTGGAGCTTGTTCCACAACTCAGAAACAAAAAGGTTTCAACAGAAATGAGACAAACTCATCATTTCTCCTCCATAAACTGATGCTTATAATCCTGGCTGTGATTCCCTCTTATGCCTTCCCTGGTGCAGAAGACTTTATTCTCTACTGCGATGAAATAAAATGAACCAAGCTATTGTCAAAACAATTCAAAGTGCTCTGCTGCTTTGGGCAGAGGGATCGGCAGCCTGCTTTGCCTTTTAGCTCCCCAAACTGCTAAAGAAACAGGTGCAGAAAAAATGATACCTTGGCTAATATTATTTTGTTAAAGTGCTGTGTTTATTTTGTCAACAACACAATATAGCATGCAATATGTCTTTACATCCTGACAAATGCCCCACCTTAGAAGAATAAATCAAAATCTTTGTGCACCTGTAAGCTATTGGCTAGAATGCAAATGAGATCTTTTGTAAATATGCATGAAATATCATATAAAAGACACAGAAAAATTAGCAGCTGTGAAGTGGTTGTCCTTTGTTCCTGTTCACCTGCATTATTCAACCAGAAAAAAGCTGTTGGTTAAATCAATGCTGATGCCATTGAGGGTGCAGCACAGCTTCCACATAGGCATCAATCTGAGGTTCTCCTCTGCCCTAATGATACAAAGAATTTGTGAATATGTTCTGGACACATTGTTAGTTGTTCTTCTTATGTGCATAGAAGGCAAACCCAACAGTCCCTCATAACACCCCATAACACAGGGTACAGTTAACCAGTCAGGGTTCTTGGTCAAAGCTAAAACAATAGCAACTTTATGGTGGCTAAGTTTGCCACTGCATGCCCCACTGCTGCAATATCAGTCTCTAATGGGAAGGGAGGGAAAATAAATTGGGATAATGTTCGTTCCAATGTCTTTTCTTTACCAGTGTCAAGATTGAGTAGCTGGGCCACTCATTAGACAAGTGACTGATAGTTTCTATTAATCCCTCTCTGTTCCTAAAGGGGAAGAGAAAGAGAATAAGATTGAGAGACATGGATTGGAAAAGAAAACTAACACTGCTGTAATGAAAATAATAAAAAAAAATCAAAACAAAAAAAAACCCAAGTGTGTGCAAAACCAATATTGAACCCAATCCACCTGATGGCAATCATACCACTGTGTCCACTGATGCTGTGGAGCAGGCACTGGGGAAGTCCCAGACTGGCCTCAGTGACAGATGGAAACCAGATTGAGGAGCTGGCTTCTGCTACTGGATTCAGGAACACAGAGATTGGGATAAAAGGCAGAACTTGACACTTGTGATCCCTCAGCTTTATGCTGAATATCATGTATATGGAATGGAATGGAATGGAATGGAATGGATTGGAATCCCTTGTTGGTCAGTTTAGAGTCACCTGTCCTGGCTGTTCCTCCCTGCAGGTGAGGCCTTTTACTTCCTGCACCTCCAACATGATACACAAGATGTAGCAGTGGTCTTGACCTGCACAGGAGCAGGTATAAGTGAGAGCCTTTCTTCACACCGGGCCTTGGTAGTCAATATAAACATCAAGTGTTGTCACTTACAGGAGACAATGTTTGCGAAAATATGCCCTTAGCTTCAGATTGTGCAGTTAGTTAGAAGAGACTGAGCTGAAAAGTAAAGTCACTGAACAGAATTAATTCTATTCTAACTCAAACCAGGATAGCCAGCTTGAATATAAACATTTGACTTCACTTCTAGACCTTTCTTTCTCTGATATATTACAGCAATTTGATATGCTATTTGGCTTTCCTGCTGCCCAGAAATTAAGAGCCTCTGCAGAAACTTAGGCAGCAGTGCTCTGTGAAAAAGAAATCCCACTTCCTGGGTGCTGCTGAATTGTATATGATGACAAGCAACAGTCACAGTACGTGTAAGACCAATAAGACCTCTTTCTTTACATGGAAGGTTGTGTTTGTATTTTTTTTTTAAATTTTAGCTCCTTACAGAGCTCTCTCAGCAGCTAATCTCCCATTTGTTTTCCTCTTAAAGTCCTGGAAGTCTGTGAATGAATAACATGTTCACATTTCCAGTTTACTTTTGAACAAGGGGAAAGAATGTGATGGCCAAGAATGTGTTTGCAGCAGAGAAGAAAATGTTGTTATCCATCTCGTCCTTGGCAAGACCTACTTTTCTCCTGTCTTGTCTTTCTAGGGTTTCTATCTCCCATTATCTTTGTTATGCTAATTATCTTCTAGCTTCTACTTTATTTTTTCCCCTCTTTCCTATTTAATTATTGTGGTGGATGTTGTCTTTTGTCTCATGGTTACAGTGAACAAGGCTCCTGTGAAAACTTACATTTTTTAAAACCTTTTTAATTGAAATGGCATGAATTCAAAGATTGTCAGCCAGTTCTAGTAATTTTGTCATGAAAGTTCCTTTAGAGACTCTTTCCTCAACACATCCTTAAAATAAAGAACTAACTTTTTGCTTAGGCAGCAATTGCTGTGTGTAGGAAAATAAAAAAAAAAGAAAAAGAGAGACCTTAATATATAATTAAATATTTTCTAAATTATGACAGTTCCACTTAAGATGTTGCACTCAAGCATGGAGCCATTCTAATTTCCAATAAATACCCTCTTTCTAAGGTAGAGAATAAGCCTCAGATACAGACTCTGTCTTGAAAGGTTCATGCTGGATCCCTGCCCATGGTATTTTCCATACGATGTTTCTATATCTTCTTTTCACCACATAACAAAATGTCCTCTTCAGCATATGGGGTCTAAATTTTTTTGCTTTTGTAGACTAAAGGATTTTCCTAATTACTGGGGTGAGGAGATGCCTGGATTAGCACTCCCTCTGCTCCCACTGAAGTGGGGTTGTGTGGGAAGTAAGGCTCAGATTTGCGAGAACTGCAGAGAAATGACCATCAGAGCCTATTGCAGAGGTGGTTGGCTCAGTGGGGAGGAGGTGGATACTGATCACTTGTGCTGCTACTTTACTTTATACTTATGGCTCCCGTACTTCCTGACCCAGCTGCTTTTCACCAAAACTAAACAATCTATTTCCACAGTTTTGCCTGTTTGACTGAGTCTGCTGCTATGTCCTCAAACGGTCTTACTGCTTGTCTGATATCTTCAATTTGTTCCCGGAGGTTTCTGCATGTGCATATGATGTCATACACCGCATTGCTGGGGACCTATGGGGTATGAAGTATATGGAGAGCATGGCTGCCACTCTACAGACTGTGTTAATACTTGTTTAAATCTTCTATCAAACAAAGGCAAATCTGATCAAATTGAAATAGCATGTTCAAAACTAGAATGTAGTAGCTGCTTTGATTTTTTTCTCTAGCACTCATAAACTGCTCAAAAGCCTATTTAGGCATCTTCCCCTGTACCTGTACCTGTTGTACAGGGCTAGCTGCAGAGCTGAGTAGTACCAAACACAAGATATGAAATGCTGCAATGTGTTTCTCCTAACCTATGGTACTAAAGCAGATGGGATCAACTGTGAGATTGATCCAGGGCGTACTTCTTCAAATGGAGCTATAGGCCATAGCGGCACTGTGTGATTGATGCTAGCGTCTGCTTTCAGACGTTGAAATACAACATTTGCTGAAAGTACCAACAACTGTCCCAGTCTGCATCGTTTTCCCTTTCCAGAATTCAGGCTGGTGATATGTTGTGGCTCCAGGCAGACTGCTCAAGGTGCAAGGGATCTTCTTTGCAAGGATTTTCAAGGGATCTAATCCTTGTGCTTTGGGCTATTGTTTACCCAAAATCAAAACTGAATGTGAAACTCTCTCATAACTGAGTAGCATTTATAAACATCCTGGGTCGTGGTTCCTATGTAATGGAATAATAACTGAGAGTAATGCTAGATCATGTCCTTAGTCCATACTTCATTATCACAGTCACTCCCATTCTTAAAAAGGGTAGCATCATGAATATCTGTCATGACTTTTATCACAGAAGCAGCCACGGCATTTTTTCCACTGCAGGGACCCTTTGTAGTTAGTTTAAGATCTGCTCCATACTTATTTTTACTGCAGGCGTTCACATATGACTTGATTTGATCCACTAATAGTCATGCCAATTATAAAGTAAAAGGCATTTAGTTACATTGCCTGCAGTTTGTGAGCCTTGATTCAAAGCCCACCGAAATCAAAGGATGCTTTAAAGCTGAATGAAAGGAATCTAAAAGACAGGGAAGGGTCTAAAATAAGCTGTGACTAGTGAATGTATATACATCTTCCAGAACATGAAAAATTCTATGTAAAACAGTGCTTAGGGTCTGGAACTGTGTTTCTAAACAATTCTATTTTATGGGCTTTTCCTTCCTTGACACTGTTTTTCTATTACAATATTAGTCCTTTGATCGGATATGCCAGTACTTTTAACCTCTTCAGAACTGAGAGTGGGCACAAATAGTCTGCAGTGGATATTAGAAGATTTCTTGCAATTCTAAATTAAAATGAACAGCTTTTAGCAACTGAGAATTTGATTTCATATATATTTTAATTGATTTACATTGGCTCATCAATTGGACACAACATGTATTTACCTTCTGCCTTGCTGTAAATTCTGTTTAAGTTTTATGCTTTATCCAGGTTAAGGTTTACATTTATCATATTTCAATAATACAACCATATAACAGATTAAAATGTGTAATAGAAAAGTTGCACTTTGTTATTTTGAGCACATGTCCGGGATGTGGGTTAGCGTATTATCAGTGAAACCTCAGTGAAATAAGTGAAGGAAGAGCATTTTATAGAAATGTTTAATAGAAAAATCTCAAAACTGTGAGATGTGATAAGGCTGGATGTGGTTCTTGGATGTCCCCTGTCTTATGTAAACCTTTAAAGTAGAGCAAAGTGTATGCAGGATTTCTGCAGGCTGTTGCTGTTCTGGCTGGATAGCATGTTTGTTTCCTCTGAACGTCTGTTTAGGAGGCTGGACTACCGAAAGGCAGCCTTAAGCAGACTAGTTTTGACAACAAAGCACTGTGATGCTAGTCAATTTTTCAAGTGTTTCTCTTGGCTTACTGGTAAATAGGATAATCATGCATAAAATGCCACCTTATGGGTGTGGGAAGCCTTACTTTTGACCTTTACTGTGGTCCAGTGACTTGTACCTAGGAGAAGTAGGTGTGTGCAGAGCTGGGTAATGTTAACAGTGGAAAGACTGGTTTTACTCCAGGGATTGGCATAGCTCCCTGAAATGCTACAGTCACTACCTATCGAACAGTTTTTATATAAATGGGACCAATTGGTGCTCCATTTGCTCAACGAGGGAGCCATGTGCTGAAGAGTCTTCATGGTTTTCTGTGTTAAAGATCTCTTTTTTTTTTTTTTTTTCCCCAAGGAGATACACAGCATGGCTCTCTGGGCAAGAGATCTCTGGTGAGCCTCTGACTACTGTGAGCTTCTCAACATTTCTGCACTACTGTCAATGTTCCTGATATGTCTACAAAGACGTTTAGTAAGGTGGCACTCCTCTCTTAGGAGGAAAGTCTGAGAGACCTAGGGCTGTTTAGCCTGGACAAGAGAAGGTGCTTATAAATCAGTGCTTATAAATATCTAAAGGGCAGGTGTAAAGAGGATGGGGTCAGACTCCTTTCAGTGGCACCCAGGCACAGGACAAGGGACAATGGTCACAAACTGGAACACAGAAGGTTCCATAAGAACATGAGGAAAAAATTATTTACTTTGAGGGTGACAGAGGTTGTGGTGTCTCCTTCTCTGGAGACTTTGAAAACCTACCTGGATGCATTTCTGTGTGAACCTGCTCTAGGTGAACTGCTTTAGAAGGGGGTTGGATGAGATGATCTGCTGTATTGTGTTTGGCTGAGATGGTGTTAATGTTCCCCAGAGCTGTGCTGTGGTGTGCTTTGTTTTGAGAGGCAGATAAGACACTGGTATTGTGGCTGCTGTTGAGCAGCGCTCGCACAGCACCAAGACTGTCTTTCCAACATTCCCCCCACCCCCAGGAGATGGGGTGGGCAAGATCTTCGGAGGGGACACAGTCAGGACAGCTGACCCAAACTGACCAAAGAGATATTCCACACTGTATGACATCAGCTCAAGTGTAAAAGGGAGAGAAAAGGAGGAGGAAGATGAAGGGCATCTGTTGGAGAAGATGCTTGTCCTCCAAGCAACTGCTATGCATACCAGAGCCCTGCTTCCTGGGAAAGGCCAGACATCACCCGCTGATGGGAAGTAAAGAATAAAATTTTGGTTTTTTTTGCTTCATACACTCAACCTTGCTTTTCTGCTTTTTCCATTAAATTGCCTTTAGTGTAACCCACGGGCTCTTCCCATATTATTCTCTTCCCCCTTGTGCTGAGGGAAGTAGGGGGAAGTGATTGAGTGACTTACTGGGTACCTGACTTTCAGCCAAGGTCAACCAACCACATCTCCAGAGGTCACTTCCAAACCCTACTGTTCTGTGATTCTGTGATTTCGTGATTCTGCGGCATTTATTGAATTGTGCACTATATGAATTGCTGATCAGATGGATGTATAGAATTCATTAAATAAACTGATATTCTTTTAAAAAATGCTGCTAATTCTTCATGCAACAACAACAAGAAATGAAGAACACTGTACCTTGAACTCACCCTTGAAGGTATGAAGCATCTCCTTTAGCAGCAACTTAACTGATTTTTTTTTTTAACCTGCGTGTTATTAATCGCAGACAAGTTCCTGACAATTATTTAAGAAGCTTGAAGTCTGATGATGACTCATTAAACAACATTTCACTTGGGCTCACACACTTAAAGCTTATACTTTGATTTGTGCAAACGCTTTCACTCACTGCTGCAAAAAGCCTGAGAAACTTGTATCCAGTACCTGTTTACCCTGTGAGCTGCCTCTGCTTTCTGTTTGGGGAAGGGAAAGTTTGAGAATCTGGTGAAAACATCTATAGACCCTCATTATATCTTTAGCTAGGGTCTTTTCTGGGAGTAGAAGGAAGTGCTTGGTGAAGCTAAAGCTGCTAAATTTTCACTCAAATGGTTGTCATATTTGTGGAAGTTACTTGCATTTTCGAAGTGCTCCTGAAGTAGTTCTGCTCTCTTTCACATCTAAAGCCTGAGTGATTGTACTGTGTTTGAGTCCTGTAACTTACATTGTGGCAGAGGTGCTATAAATTATCATCTATTGTATAAGAATTGTGGTTAGCTATTTTTTTGTAGAAGATTAAAGTAAAACTTAGTTTATATTTGGTTGCCACACCGTCTTTTGGATAGTCTGCTTCACAGAAATTCGCACACTTTGCATATGGTTGTAATCGTGGCGACTGTTCCTTGAAGTGTCTAGGTGTATACTTAGTGAGGTGACATTGTCAGCAGCTTTCTTTTCAAATCACTGAGTTATGGTAATTTTTTTCAATGCTATCAAGGATGAGACAAACTTCAGGAGTTACAGCGAGTCTGTTATCAATGATGCTGTGTTTTTCAGAGATGTGCATGTTCCTGAAGCTCTTTTTTGGAGGTAGGAGCACAGAGAAGTTGTGCCCTGCTTACTTTCAGCAAAAGAGTGTCTGAATAAGGACTGAACCTCATGCCATTTTGATAGGTGTCATTGTAGCTGAGACAATCTGTCCATGAAGGTATCAATGCTGTGAAATTAGATTCCACCTATTGATTGAGATTGTTCTGAATGCCACCAGCAGCATTAGGATAAATGATTTCTCTAACACTGTGAAGAAAGGGGAGTAGCATTGCTCTCAAATATTTAATAGCTATTGATGTTTTCCAATGTTCATATCATTGACTTACAGGACAGCTCATGAAGAAGGAAGAAACATTTGAAAGAAGGCATTAGCCACGATGTAATGAAGAGCTAATTGAGAACTGCAGAAGTCTTAGACTGTAACTTCCCATCTATTATCTGCAGTAGGGCAATAGTACAGTATGGCTTGATCGAGACATTGTTCCTCTTTATACAGAATTTGAATGAAATTGTAAGGATTAATGTAGCTTCAGCTGTGCTTAACCAAATCTCTAATGCTTTTTTTACAAACTGTTCTCAAATTACCTTCTCTGGGAGCTGTTTGTGTCTGGTGAGCAGTTTTGACTGAAATGAACTCATGCTTGGGTTTGTAATAAAAATAAGAAAATTTTCTATTTCGATTTTTTGCCAAGATGCTTTTTAAACACACAAGCATTGCACTGTGTCCTGGTACATGAGCTGTAATGTCAGAAGGAACAAGGCTCGAATGTTTAAGAGAGAAGTGGAATAGTATAATCAACAAAACAGGATAATTGTAATCCAGTGAAATAAGTCCCCTGTAAAATAAGAGCTGTATTCAGTCAGGCGAAGTGAACAATGATGTCTTCATACAAAATGCTGGTATCCAGTATCAAATGGTGATAGAAAGCTGAGCATCTGTATCCTGCTTCCCTAACCAGACTTCTGCAGTGCAGCAGCAATGTAGAAGCATGTCCTTGATGCAGCAACCAAATGGTTACCTAAGTCCTTGTGCAAGACAGGTCCCATGATATCATTTTTCCTGCCAGGTCTTTTCACTTCCTTGAAATGTTACAATGACCATATAGGAGTAGATTGTTAGGAAATTCACACTTGCAACAGGATGAGAGGGCATGGCCTGAAGCTGTACCAGGAGAGGTTTAGGTTGGATATTAGGAAGCACTTCCTCATGGAAAGGGTGATTAAACACTGGAATGGACTGCCCAGGGAAGTGGTGGAGTCACCATCCCTGGAGGTGTTTCCTCATGGAAAGGGTGATTAAACACTGGAATGGACTGCCCAGGGAAGTGGTGGAGTCACCATCCCTGGAGGTGTTTAAGGAAAGATTGGACGTGGCACTTAGTGACATGGTCTAGTTGATGTTGTAGTGTTGGGTCATAGGCCGGACTTTCTATTCCAGCCTCAATAATTCTGTGATTCTCTCCACAGATCTAGGCTTGCAGTAATCAATAGGAACATTTTAAACATACTTTCCAATGTTGTCTGTTCATACAAGAAATAACAGACAGGCTGAGTCACTGAAAGGAAAAATAGTGAATTGTGAGGAGGCATGTGTGTACAAATAAAGCAGGCTTACAATGCTGTGTGGCTGGTGTATAGCGACTAGGACCTCTGGAGAGGATATCTGGAGGTCTGTAGTGGGAAGTGAAAGAGGTCATCATTAATTGCCACTTACTGACCCCAAAGTCGTCAGAAACAAGAGCTGTGAGAGTGATGAACTAAGCTGGGGCTTACTTCCCCTGCTCATGTCAAAGCACCCCCGTGTCAGCTCTGCTTGTCACCACAACTGGTAACAAAATGAGGCCTCTGGTGATAACAAGGATGAAAAAGAAAAAGGCATTGCTGCCTGAGAGCTTTATTTGAAGACTCAAGAAATGTGCTTTTCACATTAGAAAATAAAAACTTTTGCACTAGAAATTGTTTAGCAAAAAGAGACTCTGGAAAAGTTTGCTTATGTAGGTAGAAATCAGATATGTCAGTTTGGTATCACTTCACCATGCCTGGGTAACATAACTATATTCACTGAATTTAGGGGTTCTTTCTCTGCTCTTTTTCTGCTCCCTGCTTCAGAGCACCTCCACACTGTGTTTAGACATACTGCTCATCTTGGCACCAGGCTGGGGAGACTAGACGCTGCTTCTGCTGCCCTGAGCAAGTGAAGTGGTGGCTGGTTCATCGATACAGTGGCATTTCCCTTGAGAATTTCCAAACTTAGGTTTTGCTGCAATTTTTGCAAGGTATAACTCACTAATGCATTGAACTCTGGAAGGAAAAAGCAGACTTTTCCTTCATGCAGCCTGCTAAAGGAGAGCTACTTTGATACTTTTTACAGAAGGTGTGAAAATCTGGCTCTGTCCCCTCTGTCATCAGACTGTTCATAAATGCTACACGGATTCAGATGCTCTGGGTTAGGCAGCACAGGAAACCATTCTTCTCAGCTGGGTGCAGCTCTCTTCTGACTCCTCTGAACCTGAAGAGCTGCAATGATGGCCTCCCTTATTTCAGTCTTGCTGGCCTGAGGCTGAAGGGTTAAACTGGTCTAACAGATTGAGCCCCACAACCTAAGAACAGCTTCATGTGTTCTGGATGAATGTTTATGGATGTAAGCTGTTTGCTCAGGGAAAGCATTCATGGGTTTCAGTCTATGGACTCCCCCCCAAATAGACTGGAATGGGAATTTGCATGAGTAGAAACAGCTGGATCAAGCTCTCTGTAAGTAATTAACACACAGGAGAGACAGTTGTGCTTGCACTTTATCAAGCCTCTTGGTAAGATTATGTACTCCAGATAATTAATCATTACATTTCCCTATACACATAATTACATCCACTTTCTTTCTCTCCCACCTCCACATATATAAACAATTTATATGCATGTATTTACAGAGTAATTACAGAGTGTGTATGCTGTGATTAAGGGCAATATAAACTGTGTTACCCTAATTATAAGAAAAAAACTCAACAAATACCCCAAACAAATGAAAGCACAAGCAGGAAATTGCACAACTTCCTTAACTGAATCCAAACCCTTTCTTTTTGGAATATTAAAAGGAAGAAGAGAAACTCAAATAATCTATGCTATGTGCCTGGCACAAAAACCGAGAGTGCTAGCCAGCCCAGCAGGTCCCTTGGTTGTAAATTATTTAATATGTGGGACATAAATCAGAAAACAATGTTACTTGAGAAAAGATAAAAGAAATGCTGCATCTCAAAGTTAGAGCACATTCTGCACCATTTGGGCTCAGTTCTCTACCACCAGATAAGAGAAGCTCCTGTAGATGTAGCTCCAGTGGAAAATACCTGCATCTCACATGAAGCGAACAAGGGCACGTTTGTCTTTGAGACTCCTTGCTGACTTTGTTTACATAAGGTGATCTGGTGCAGCTCTTACACAAGCAGCAGCACTGTTCTCTCCTCCTTAAGACTCGCATCACCCTGTGATGTTTTGACGTGAGCTGTGTGTTTTCTATGGCAGACTACTGTGATACTTTCTTTTAGAGACTCTTTGCTTCATGCGCTCCAGACTACTGGCAAATGAAATCGTACTATGGGATGGGGAGAGTAGGATCAGATGGAGTAATTCTGTATCTTCTTCTGTTTTCTCCTTGTGATTAATCTTTTTGCTTGGGCTTCATGAGGCAGGATAGTAAGGGTAGTCAACGAGGAGAAAGAAGGTGACTATGAAAGGACACATTTCCTAGATTTATTTCATCTCGCACCAAATTGTTTAGCATGTTATTACTTCAGTTTTGACAGCTAAAAGTGAGTGGTGAGACTGCACTTGCAGCTTAGCTTTTGGCTGACAAATACTGCTAAGAGATGATTTTCCTCTTTAAATCTGTGGGTGGCTATAGACCGATAGTTGTTGGTAGGTTTCATTCATTACTCAGGCAACAGAGAGGGCCTGTACTTGTCCTGTGTACCCGTGTTGGCCATGGAGTTCAACAGAACAGGCTGTTACCTTCATATCTGCAATACCAGGGAAGCTACTCTAAGGTCTGCCAGAAGAGGTCCTTGACACCAGCTTCAGGAGCAACTCGACCTTTCTGCCACAAGTGGATCTCTAGGTCCATCTTCTCCATGGATGTCAGTGATGTTGTCCTCTGCTATTTGTACTGGGACTTCATATTTATTGTACTGGGCCATTTCTGGACAAGTCTTTGTAGAAGTGGAAGTATTGTCTTGTGCTTGGAAATGCTTCCTATGCTAATGTCTAGGAGGAATTTAGTGTGCTTAGTGGAAATCTTAATGCTAAGAAATGACGTAGATGTGGGAGACAGCAGGGAGGAATAGAAATGCAAAATCCTAGAGACACTGAGGAAAATGTATGGCATGGCAGAAGATCGGCAGGGAAGAGAGGGAGGATACTAGACAGAGAAAGAATAGGAATTAAGAATGACTGAGATATGCTGGTGACACAGGAGTTGGAGTGGTCTTGAGATATTACAATGTGCTTATTGCTAAAGATTAGAAAGAGTCCCAGCATCCCTGTAATGACAACCTAAACACGCTGGTGTCTTGTAGATGTTGGCTGACGTGGGTGCCAGAGCACTACAGGTACCCTCTTGCATTGTATCAATATGAGTCTGTACAACAGCTCTCCAGGCCCTCACCTTGCTTGTCATATTGTTGAGAGTCTCTGTAGGAGTCCATGTTTGACCATGAGATTAAATCCTACATTTCATTCTTCCCAGAACAGTTTGGGGCTAGTGGCAGGAAGTTAGGACTTGTCATCTGACCTTACTCTGTCTTTTGCTTTGTTTCTGTAGCCTTCCAAATTAAAGTAGGTGTTAACAAAATAATTTCTCAGCTCTTAAAGAAGACAAAATGATCTTCTCCCTGGTCACCTGAAATTCAGAGCTTGGCTCAAAGTTCCTGCAGACCATGTAGGATCACCTCAGTGCCCTTCAGTGTCTGGCCTGAGCAAAAGTATTTTATTAATTAATATATAAACTATGAAATGGTACCGGTGCCAGGTGGCTCGAAATTCTGCAGCCTGTGAGGTGAAATGCTGTGTTGTATAAGGTTGAACATGTTGATGCTGTTTGGCCCAGTAGGACAGAAAAAAAGGTGGCTGTATCCAATTGAAACAATGCCTGGGATGGAAACTGTCCTACTTGAGCCAGAGAGGTGATTTAAGCCAGCATTGTGTCATTACCTGAAGTGCAATTTAGCCAGGGAACGGACCTGCACTTTACAAAAAAGCGCTTGAGGTTCTTTAATTATCACAGCAGGTCAGGACCTCAGTTTTAAATCTCATCAGAAAAGCATTTGCCCTCTGACATCATGCTGAGTCACTGGCTCAGTAAAGAGCTCAGAGGAAAGAGAAAGTTTGCAACGTGTCAAATGACAAGACCTCTTCTTGCAGAGATGCTCAGTTTGGGACAATTCCTAATTAGTAGTCTGCATTACTTGAAAGCAACTTCACTGGTCAGGAAGGGTCTCTCATAGAGTTTCTAATGCTTTCAAAGCATTTGATAATTGCTTATTTGTTCATCAAGATAATATGTATTGGGCATTGTATGTATCGTTCTGTATATCTTTCCTCTGCCAAGTACAGACTTATTTACAGTGCAGATTTTTATCTGAAAAATGTTATGGAGCTCTTTGCATTCCTTAGTGCATAGGGACAGTTGCCTGTGCTTGCATACCAATATCTTGTATAATAAGTATGCACTGAGTACATTAAAAAGGAAGCAAGGTCACCTTGAAGCTTACCACAATACCAGGAGTGAACTTTGTGCAGAATTTGTGTTGCAGGGTATTTGTTGAGGCAGTGTGGGGTTCTGCCAAATGGGTTGAAGTGTGTCAAAGGCACAGGCTTCTTAGAACAAACTCAGCATGTGCCTTGCTGGGGGAGTAGAGCAGGCTCAAGGTTAACAGACTTTACATGCAAAGAGTGTAGAGGCCCCAGGTGTCAGCCTGGACAGATAGATAACTGGTGCTCACAGTTATCCTTGTGGTCTAAATTACACACGCATTTCACACAACTGCATATACTAACCAGGAACTATGTCAGCTGCAGACAAAGCAATTAGGCTAATTTTCTCATTGCGTATGGCATGTCAGCTGCCGGCAAACTATTTGCAGGAAGGCTCCTAAAAGTGCTAACATTAGCCAAATTATTGTCATGGATAATCAGAGATCAGTTTCCTCATATTGCCAGTGAAATGCACTGTTCTGCTAGTCTTTGAAACACAGAAATTCATTGCAGCAAGAAACCATTTTCTTCTTGTAGGGATACTGTGGTTAAATAGTTTTCCTCTGACTGGTGAAGGACTTCTTTAGCAGTGTTAAATCTGGTATCTAGAAATAGTTAGAATTTATTTCACCATTAACAGTTGTCTAATCCCCTCATTTCTTCTGCAAAATACAATTTGCTCACTGTTTTGTCACCTAAACAGTATGACTAATGTCTTGAATTAAAAGGGCTGCCCTGTTGCTCTACCAGCCAAAAAATTCGTGACATTTGTAAGTATGATGCCAGAGGACTACAGGTAAAAATATCCCTTTCTTTCCCCCCACTCTGAGATTTTCAGTCCACAGGGATCAGAACCCATATGATAAACAGTGCTTGGCTCAGCCTGAGTAAAGCAAAGCAGGGAGAAATGGAAAGGATGATGGTGAGAAATGTGGGTGTGAGGCACAGCTGCTCGCTATCCGTTGTGTCTGCTGAGCTGTTTCTTTTGAAAGGCATTGCTGTGGAAAAAGGAAAGTTTGTGGACTTAGTATCATACACAGGTGATTCTGAATGTTTTTGAGGTGAGCAGACACCTTAACTGATAGCAGCAGAGGTCCAAATGTTAAACTCTGGGGAAAAAGCAAGCTTTGTAAAGACTTCAGAAGCTTTCACTTTACTTGTGAGGAAATGGCTGTGGTTTGTTTCAGCGTTACATGTACTCTTCCAGGGGCTGCTGGAGGCAGCTTCAGCCGCCAGGAGAGTGGTGGTGTGCCGGGGTATGGGCCGGTGGGCGTGGAGGAGTGATGTGGAGCATATCTAGGAGGGCAGTGAGCAGCAAAGAGTTACAGGAGCAAGGAACAGAGAGAGAGAGCTTCACTCTGCTTTGAGAATACATCCAGAAATGCATTTTGGGGGGTGTCTTAATTTTAGGTCTTCCTCATTAGGCTTTCAAATGCAGTATTCAGTGCTGTGACCATGACTCAGTCGAAGCAGCAAACAGTTCTCACCTGGTGCTGGGTCATACTCAGTAACGAAAATTGCAGACCTGGGCACTCAAAATGCAGAATAAGCAGGCTGAGTTCCTTAGTGGCTATTTGATGTCCTGACATTTTATGTATTTTGGGTGACTACATGCCAGTTGCTTTGCCACCTCCTATCCAGTGCTATCTGACATTCATGCATCTGCCTTCTCGTTCAGTGATGGGGTAATGTGCAATGAGGCATGCTGCAAGCCCCAGCCACAGTAGACACGTGGTGCAGAGTGCCTGTAGGAGAAAGCTGCATAAATTATTGCTTTAAAGCCAAGCAGGGAGAGATCATAAAACACAAGCTCAGAAAACTTAAGTTTTAAGGCTATGCCTGAGAGGGCAAGATAACATTGATAGAATAGGATTTTCACATTGTTTCAAAAGACTTATCCTGGAATTTACTCTCTGGGCCAAGTTCATCTCTGTTTTAGTGTCATTGATCTCAGTGCTGCTTTTCAATTATAATGGTTACCTGGACTCCTTGAAATGGATTTGGGTAGGAAAATAAAAATGCCACCTGATCCAGAAAGTGTACCTTCAGCGGCAACACTGTATTTGAAAAGGTCTGTTTGTCATAGCACCCCTTAGTTTTCTAATGGTTCTTTTGATTTTCAGAGGACACTACAGGTATTGTTTAATCTCAGAGCAGACCTGTAAGGTAGGTGCAGTAAGCATGACCTCTGCTTCAGAGGTTGGAAAACTGAAACAAAGGAGTTTTGGCCACACAAGAAGCTGAACTGGCTACCATGAGAGCCTGACTATCCATCCTGGCCTCAGATCTCTCAATCATACCTCTGTCAAATAAATGAAGACTTGTTTTACAGTCTGCTCCTTACTCCTCTAGCAAGTATTTATTTTGAATTAAGGGCTGATCCTCTGGGACTCTGAACTCCATATTAATCTATTTTTAATAGAAGAAACCCTGGCTGATGTTAGCCCAGAGTAACGGGCTAAAGTTATCTGAACAAGATTCCATCATTTCTTTTCTATTTACATGAAGAAGGGGTGTGGGAGAGCACATATCCAATCCAACAGAAACGGTTGGTGTTTATTTTGATTGCCATTTAAAATCATCATCTGCCAGCACTTTCTTTATTGGATATGAAATGACACTGGCTGTATAAAGGTGTGAAATATGCACAGAATGATCTATCTCTACTGAATTGTGCAAGCAGTTGTGACAGATAATGAGAAACACAATGATGTTCACATGGGATCTGGTAATGAAACAGAGAAAAACTTGCAGGCAGCTGGCTTTAGCTGAGAAGCAGTTTTGCAGTAACATAAACTGAGTCAAATTCTTTTAAGTGGGTGAAGTTAAGGGGAAAAAAAGGAAACCCACAAGTAGAAAAGTCAGTGTTCAGACTTGCCATTTCAGAAGACTTGCTGGCTTTGAAACATAACTGGATCTTATTTAAAAGAGAAAACCATCAAAATGCATCATTATGGTATTTTGATTGTTTCCCAAGAACTGCTACCTAGCTATTAGCCTTCCTGATAAAACTAGAGAGGCAGACGCGACGTCAATTGACTTTGAAAGTTTTGGTGTTACAGAATGGGCAACTAGAGGATGCCAAGCAGTATTTTCCAAGCAGAACATTTTGGTGGTAAAACCCTTGTAAGATTTGCCAAACACAGAAAGTTAATGCTCCTGCCTCAGGGAATGGAAGTTCTGGTGCTGATGGTGTTTAGAAATTATGTTTCTCAAACATCATTTCATGCTGAATTAATGCTCAGACACAGCCAGCACAAAGCTTTCCTTTGACACCCCTTTTCAAGACTCAGATGTGTAGTTTGTGAGACTGAGTGCTCTTCTGCAGCTTGCATACTATGTTGAGTATGTCATGTGCTTTTTCAGGATTCAGGCCAATTGTGGCACCGCAGAATTATTTGAAACTTATTTTAAGGAAACATTTAACTTTCAAAATAATTGGAGTAAATCCTGCATGATCTGATAAAAGTTGAGAGATCTCTTTTAAAATGGGTAATTAAAAGCAACACTTCTCTATAATCCCTGCCAAACTTTGAAGTGACAAGTAGTAGAAATCTAGATGAAAGTTACAAGTAATCCTCTAACTGTCTTCAGGTCTTATAACATACAGTACCCTGTGAGGTTTTGACCATATTTACAGAAACTGAATAAATTTGTTGGTAGGATATTTTACAATATATTTAAAATTTGGCAGTGTAATACATTCACTCATTCAGCTATGGTGATGAGATATGTGGATTTAATAATCACATTCCCAGCAATCAAAATTACTAAAGTTATGCTTAGAGATAATCATGTGAGGCAAAAATAATTCCCTGTTGTTAACTCAATTTCAACTGGCTCTGTATCAATAAAGCTGAAAAATATTAATTACATGCCTTTCCCTAACATTGATTTCTCTGAATACTTTTTCTTTTTTCTCCCCCTTTTTCTTCTCTTTTTTTTTCAGAAGTACTAAATGAAATATATTAATAAATTCAGAAATAGGAGTTTTATTAAGGGTATCAGGAATGGAGAGTATAGTTGAGTGCAGTACCAGAGTAACACCAATGACAGCGCATAATCTCAGTATAAAAAGGTCCATTCATTTTAGAATGAATGATGGGGGTGGGAGGAAAGGCTTTTCCTTCAGGGAAAAACCTCTTAATAATGTTAAAGGGGTCATGAATTAAAATGACCTTTCAGGTTATGAAAGGAAAGGAATTACTAAGAGACCTGCTTAAAAAAGGTCATGCAGATATCGTGCTAAAACTGAATTAAAGGTAGCTTTTCTTTTAGTGCCCACCCTACTGTTTCACAATGCAGGGTAAGAGTTATGTGGATCTTCAAAAATGGTTGTGGTGGGTTTGACCTTGGCTGA
>VWZK01021609.1:0-19412 GCA_013396935.1 Baryphthengus martii | reverse complement strand
CAATGCCTGACAACCCTTTCCGTGAAAAATTTTTTCCTAGTGTCTAATCTAAACCTCCCCTGGTGCAGTTTGAGGCCATTCCCTCTCATTCTGTCACTAGTTACTGGTGAGAAGAGGCCAGTGCTTACCTCTCTAAACGTCCTTTCAGATAGTTGTAGAGAGCTATAATGTCTCCCCTCAGCCTCCTTTTCTTCAGACTAAATAACCCCAGTTCCGTCAGCAGCTCCTCATAGGACTTGTTCTCCAGGCCCTGCACCAGCCTTGTTGCCCTTCTCTGGACCTGTTGGAGCACCTCAATTCCTTTCTTGTATTGAGGTGCCCAAAACTGAACACAGTACTTGAGGTGTGGCCTCACTAATGCTATGTACAGGGGAACAATCACCTGTTTGGTCCCACTGACCACAACATTTCTAATAAAGGCAAGGACGCCATTGGCCTCCTTGGCCACCTGGGAAGTAGATGATCTTTCAGGCCCCTTCCAACCCAAATCATTCTAGGATTCTATAACCAGATCACTTTTAGTCCCTGTGACTGTTTTCTGCCAGCTTAACCACTGGAAATCAGGTTAGAAACTCAAATTTTTTAACGTTGTATGTTGGTTAATCCTTCAGTGAATATATCCTTGAAATGAGGTTACTAACTCTTCAGGATTAGCAGCCCTACTGTAAGAAAGCCTGACATGTGAATGACCTAGAAGTCAGTGATTTCTGGCTCCTTTTCATGGACCTAGCTGTCGATTTGAGAATAAAGTACATGTTTGAATAGACTTTGAAGTGCATTACAACTGTTGTATTAGAAACACAGGTGCCTAGTGGCTTTCAGAGGGTATAGGAGTAGAGAGAGATCAGTTGAGCCAGGGCTTGAGACTTCTTTACTGTACTTCGTAGGAAAAGAGCTCTACTTCTGTTGTTATACCTTACATTTAGATTATTACCAAAGTAGGGAAGAAAAGCTTAATTTTTTTTGTGCATAGTGGTTACGTTCACTTGAATGTGCCCAGAACTTTTCCCAGATTTTCTTGCCTATTGAATGACTTCCTCTCATCCTTAGCTTCACTTATATCTCCAAGCACCATATTTAAATAAATTCTTCTTGGCTTCTAGAGCAATATCTTTAATCCTTCTCAGTGTTTTTATGCCATCTACAGGCCTCTTCAAATTGCTGAATAGTTGAAATATTTTATTCTTTCAAGCTTGATGGCAGGAAGCTCTGTTTTCAAGTTGGTTTTTGTAATTTTTGTAAATTTGCATACCACTTAAATAAACTACTCTTTTTTTTTTTTTTAATTTCTCATTATTTTTAAAATCCAGATCAGAGAAAATGGCTAAAATGGCATGAAAGTTTCACACACACCCTGACATTTTCAATATTATTTTTGTATCAGTTTTACAGTGCAGAATAATTTGGTGGTGTTTTATGATACAAAGATTAAGAAAATTTTTTATATCAACAATTTTCTTAAAATAGTATTTTCTTCTTTTTAAATGTAGCCCAATAAATATTATAAATTTATCTACAATATGTGCATATAAAATGCTATTTTAATTTAAGAATTAATAGAAAACAAGATTGGACTACCTTTTCAAACACAAATTTGAATAATGAGTAATTTTTGAATTTGAAAATATGCAATAAAGAAGTTTCCTTCAATATATTTTGTTTACTAAAATGCCCCGCAGTCTAATTCCACACATGATCTGACAAGCTGTTGTGACAAAATAAGGTATGTAGGAGCACAGAGATTTGTGACAAGAGGATTACATGCATTTCTTGAAAATTATATGGCCTTTCAATCATTTTTTTTGTCAAGCACAGTTTAAGAATCCACTGGTGCCTTTAGCTGGTGAGAATTCTACATGTGCTGTCAAGGACAATATTTGTCACAACTCAGAAACCTCTCTGATGAGGTTCATCATGCTCCCTATAGATAAGGCGAACCACTTAACGCTGACAAAAATGTCACGGTGTACTTCCAGACATTAATACAAATAAATGAATGCATGAAAACCACAATACAAGAGAAATGTGAGAGTAAGCATGAGTAGCTGACTCTTAGATGGATATTAATCTATGTCATAAATATTCAAGGCAGTCATAGCAGGATAGAAATTATAGTTGAAAAGCATTTTTTGCTGAGAGACAGTCTTTCCTACAAGCCAGACATAATCTGTCGTTATCCTGTCTGTGTGTATGTTCCTCTGCATGCAGGAAAATTCATTCATGGCAATTTGGCTGTGAATACTTCACTTCTGGTTCAACCTTTTTATCTGCACAGATTATTTGCATTCAACTTGCTGCACAGAACCCCAACCATGGGTGCAAGATGTATTTTCACTAAAAAATAAACTATGATGCGCAATAACCCCCTATTGTAGACAGGATCAATAGTTTTCTTGAAACATTCAAAACACTTATTTTAAAATATCTTCTACTACTAAAAAAAAACAAAACAAACCACAACAAAAAAAAAGTAGCCTTAATTGTACTGTTGAATATTTCCTCTTTTTTTTTTTAACAAAATGTAATCCCATTCCTATCTGTTACCTAAGGGAGAAATGTTAAAGTGACCTCGCCTCCCAGTAGACTTGGAAGAAGTTTTCCAGCCAAGAGAAGTGGGAGTTCAAAACCACAACTGCAGTTACGCAAACTATGACTTAATCTGTTGCTCAGATTGAATGAAATGAGAGGTGAATAACTGACCAAATCCTTGGGGTATTTTAGCTTTGAAAAGAGGCCGGCATTGTGCATGTTTACAGGATTGCCAAGGGAAAATGCGGAAGCAGATAGGTTAATTCATTTGCCCAGGCAGCAGTGTGGTCTAATGTATTAAGTTTGTGGCTGGGCCTCAGAAGACACGTTCTGTTTCTAAGAGATTTTTTGTGAGGCTTAATTAGGGCTTGCAATTTGCTTTGAAAACAGTTTTCAGACATGCAGTTCAGCTTCCAGCTGTAAATATGTATCTATAGCTGAAAGACACGGGGAAGAAACTTAGGCAATGGAGTTTGTTAATTTGACATTTAAATTGTTTTCCAAAAAAATTAATTTTGCACTGACCTATAAGTTATTAGGTCAATTGGTTAGCAGGATTACCTTCTTACAGTGTGTAGCCTCATCATTAGTACATAAACATTCATCCATCTCAAAAGGACATCGTTTAGGGGTCATGATAGTGATTAGTAGACAGTTCGACTTGGTATCTTGAAGGTCATTTCCAACCTTAATGATTCTGTGAATCTGAATTCCTGGATTTGTTCCAGTTTCAGCCATGTAAGGACTCTATTTTACCATTTAAAACATCACATTGTTCACAGAAGTGAGAATTCCCAAAAGCTAACGAGAAAGCATGAAAGAAAACGCTATGAACTAAAGAATATCTTTGAAGATGCTGCTTTCTGTGTATTGCTGCCAGTCCAGAGCTTTACCAGTTGAATCTTTACTCAACAATAGTAATCATCTGCATTTTACTGACTCAAAAGGACCTCAGAAATAGGAAACAGCTTGACTTGATGATTGCTACTCTACTGCATGTTCAGATTTGTGAGAAGGACGTGAGAAGAAGGGAGCCACAGGCAGTCTCCATTTGTGATTGCCCATTACCAGAGCACTTTCTTGGGCACACAAGCAGCTTCTGCTAGAAACATGACCTGAAGTGCTCTCGGAGCTGCCCTAACATTAAATTAGTTCATCATTTTAATAGTCAACAGATCACGGAAATAATATGCAATCATAGGCAGAATAAACAGCCCAGGCCATAGAAACAAGTGTTTATTGTCTCTTTGAATGCTTTTGGAAGAATTTTTAAGATGCCTATGTCCCTGCAGGTCAGTTCTAGACAAAGGAACCAAACCGCTGCATTACTTTTACAGTTTTGGTTAGTTGTGGTTTTTTCTACAAAATTTTATGGACAATTTGGTACTCGGTAGGTCCTTTCATCCTGGCTGACCTTAGAGTCTTTTGTTATGACAGCCTAGTGTAGCCAAGTCGAAAAACTTCAGTATCCACTGATAGAAATGCTGGATATCAAGGGCAGAGAAAGCAACTCCTGCATTCTGAAGAAAGTTCAATGATGCGGTGCTACTAATTTTACCGGTGACAGTGGGCCTGGTATTGAATACAGGAAGAAATCTAGTTTAGTTTAGTTAGATATACCTTGATACCAAGTTGATACCACCTGCAATTTTTCTGGTTATTTGTAGTAGGTTTTTCCACCACTTGTGTGCCTGTTGCCTTTATCAAGTATTCTGAGGTTAAAGATGACTTGTAACACTCGAGTTCCTTTTGCCTAAAAGGAAATTTGACTTTTGCAATTCAAATTATCAAAACTCTGGAGAGGATATGTAATTTTATGAATGTAAGCAGCGCCACAGATTATTGTTGAAGCATCTTTACGCTTTTAAGAACATTCTGTTGTGTGTAATGTATTTCTTTGAAGGGGGGAATGCTATTAGCATAATCCCGCAAGAAGAAATATTTCTGTGAGTTGTTTGAACACCTGTTTAGCTTAACATACGGTAGGAACAAAAAGGCCTTAGTAAGAAAAACCTCCTCTGGCTTGGGAATATGAAAAATATGCATATTATATAGGAAAGGACTGGCATCTTTCTATGTAAAGGAGAACAGTGTAACAATTATTTACCGTTTCTGAGGTTTACTAGTTGTGACCTTTGAGCTGTGAAATGGTACATGGGAATCACATTGAATCACATCTGTAGGCCACTGAGTATAATCTGAAACTCTATATGAAGATCAGGGTCTTCTAGCATGTTCCAGGTAGCTAAAATGAGATTCAGAAAAAGACCCCATATTTAACCCACATAGACATCTACACTCTTCATGATTGCAGACAGAGCCTTCACCAATAGACACACTACCCTGTTTAATTAATGTCAGCTTACTGATAGAATTTAACAATTCGTTTAGAGGCCACAGCATAGTCGAGAAAAAGAGAAATCTGTAATGATACTGAATGAAGTTAATCAATAGAAGGACAAATATAACTTGTGTGGAGTCCTTTTGAGTGTGTGTAAACAGAATTCACTAGCAAAAAAAAATGTATTGAACAGACTGTAGCCTTGCTCAGAATATTTAATAATTAATTCTTGCTAAAGGCTTTTCAAATTTACACACCCATATAAGGCTGGATCTAACACACAATCTTTTCATGATAGATAGCTTTCTATAGAGTTGTTTGTGGGGTTTGTTGTTTGATTTATTTTATTTAGTTTGTTGGGTTTTTTTCCTAGGGTAGTTAAATATCTTCTAAAAATATGGTCATATTTATAAGTTGGCTTATATGGCTTCTGAGTTTTAATTAACATTTCTGTGAATCAGGTTATAAGACATATTTTGGGATATATGGTTAAGAATATTGGGAGCTAACTCTGCAATTCTTTTTGTAAATGTAATAATCCACTAAAAGGAAAAAAAAAAGCCTTTGCTAATTTTCAGATAATTGGAAATTTAATAGCCTGCAATCTCCAGAGCTACTGCAACCTTTTATTATCTTTTCCTTGCCATTTTGTTGTTCTACTGAATAGTAATGCACAGGCCTGAGTAATAATGTCATGTGCTATATTGATTCAAGGTACTATAACTGTCAAGATGATTGAAATGCTGTCTCAAATGGTCCTTGACACCTCATATATCCAGATTATGATTTGCATTTATTCCCATGGGATTTTGTGATTGTCTATATCTGTATGCCCTTTGAGATTGATGTACTTTAGCTCTCTAAGTAAAAGTCCGTGTGGGTGATGAACTATTTTATTCAGTGGGAATCCATAAACATAATTTGTCCTTTGCTGTCAGTTCATTGGCTTCCAAGTAGAACTTTCCTTGGCTTCTTTCCAGGTGACAATATATTTTGTAGGGGGAAAAAAAAAATGAAAAAGAAATTAAGTTTGAAACATCAGTTAAAAAAATCATGTTCTGAATCAAGGCTGCAAATAATTTTCTGTCACTTAATACACAGTTGTGGTTTCTGTTCCTCATGGTTGATTAAGGGAAGTGAATCAGTGAATGTCCTGTGTTCATGAAGATTTGTCAATACCTTCAAAATAAAGTGATTTATAAACATATATGTATATTGTATGTATGTGTGTGTATATTTACTGAGACACCGCTTTACCATCCATTTTCCCTGTTCCATTTAACAGCTCACAAAACAAATGGAACTAAATTGCAAGTTGAACCATGGGATTGCTCAAGACTAGCAGAATGGTTTCCAGTGGACGTTATTGGAGAGAGTGGGATATTGCTAAGAGTACTCTCCGTAAGATTTCAGATCAACCTGTGTTACTGTTGTTAATTAGTGAACTATTCTTAGATGAAGATCAAACTTCTATATTACCAACTTTTGGCCGCTTTGGATACATTTTATAGATAGAATTTTGTTACAGAGCTAGTCTCGCTAATGATTTTCACATTACTATGAAGTCAGTATGAATTATATTGAGTAATATGTATTGCCCTTTATATATAAAGAAGTTTCTGGGTTTGTTTTTTTTACGAAGATGCTATTAGGAAAATTAGGTGAGTAAGCACAGTCTGCCCAGAAATACTAGTGTGTCTTTCAACTTGAAAAGGTGCCCTGCTATTTTTTCATTGATGAAATTCCTCTTGTACATGTCTCTCATATATTGTTTTATTTGTTAAAAAAATGGCTATGCTATAGCTTATTCTAAGAAGACCTGTATTCACAAAAATTGTTTTACATTGAGATTAAAATGTTCGCATAAACCAAAACTGTCTAACAAAATCAGAGTTTGTGAGCAGATGTCTCTGTTAGAAAGCTGGAAGCCATATGGATCCAAATCATACATAACACTTGCTGAAAAATGCATTTATACATGGGAACTTTGCTTAGAGTGCAGATTTTATTCTTATTGCCTAGCACAGCAAAATTTAACTGACTTTGGTACTTTGCTCTATTGGCATGGGTTTGCACTGACTTCATCGTGCATGTGCTCTATCCTCCACATCTGTGCGCTCAGTATCAAGATCTGTCGTGAATTTAGGAGAAAAATACATTCTTTTTTTCTGGAGAAAAAAACACCCTTAACTTTAGCTGGTATGAGAAGGGACAGATCCTTGTGTCTATTTAGATGATGTTTATACTGCTGGTCTTGCACCAGTTCCTTTCAAATCCTGAAAAGTTTTCCACAGTATCAGCCAAAAGTGTTCTATGGCAGCTATTCTTTTCTCTGTTGCACCAGATGAATTATATCCTCATCACATCACTGAGCACGTTCTTCAGAAGTAATGCAATAGGCACGCTTTGTAGTATGATTACAGTTACCGTGTTTCCAAAGGATTAATAACTGTATTTTCTAGATATGGAAATAGTTTGGTTATAACATCCATTACGACAAAGAAGATATTGCAGGTTGTTAATAATCCATTAACCCCTTAAAAACTCTGAAAATGGAACTGGATTTCCTAGAGTCTCAGCAGGCATCACTGTCCTGTTCACTTAGAAACTACTTCTGTGGGGACTCCTTTACAGTTGTGCAGATCTTGACAAATGATTGCACATGTTCATCATAAAATATCGCTGTCCAAAGAAAATGTAATTGGTGAGTCTCTTTAAAACTTAGACTAAATTTTCCGGTGATACTAGTGGATACAGAAGCCTTCATCCAAAGGAATCGTGTGGAAGCTTGTTGTTCTGGGTGTTGGTTTTCTTCTGCCAAAGTAAATAAGATCTTTGATCTTCAGAAAAAGTCTTTCAAGAGTATACACTTTCAATCACAAGAAGCCAAAATTGAACAATTTAGGGCATAATCAAGTACGTTATTTGCTTTTTGTCACTATAAGAGGGAATCAAGCCTTTTTACAACGAAGTTCATCTTTATTGTCCTACCACAGTTAATCTGAATTGATTGCCAAACATGGTCCTAAAACGGATACAAATTCATTTTGTGAGTTTTTGCATTTATTTCCCAGCTCCAGTTTATATTGGCGCATGTATGATTTTGGCATTAAACTACCTGTCAGAAAGAAGAAAGCTTGAGGCTACACAAAATTTTATTTTATTTTATTATTTCCTAATTCAGCCTTCATAATTCCTCATAGAGAATGACTGCTGCTAACAGTGTCTTTTAGAGTTAATTGTTTTAGTCTTTTCTTTGGTGCAGACTGTATATTAATACAATAAATATGGGAAGCAGAGTGTATGAGGGACGGACAGGAATGATCTGTTGTTGTAACACTCTGGAACAAACTACTCGTGACTGAGCCAGGAGGTAGCCAAAGAAGGAACTCAGTCATTAAAAAATCAGTCCTCCGTGGTTAGCAGCCAATAAGAGGAACCAAACCACTGGAGGCCACCCAGAGGACGCACAGAGGAAGCTGAAGAGCAATGCAGTAACGACCACTGGAGGTACCCCAAGACCTCCACACATGTGTGGCATGTTTTGGGTTATGTAACTGCTGTTAGCCACGAGGGGTGTGTTGTGGGATCGGCCTCCATGCGTGCGCTGGCCACACGTGTGTGGACACAAACCCTGGAAAGGATTCGCCCTGCTCAACAGACTACCCTTCACCATCACAGGGTCGGTGTGTTAAATTGCTTTATTCTTTTATGGAGTCAATAAAGCTGCTTTTGCTTAGAGTTATTGTGTGCACGCGGTCGTGTTTGTACTTGGGAATCCATCATGAACCTGGAACATGGAGTCTTCCTGTGAGAAAAATGTGGAGAAGTGCATAAGACTTCAAGCTCGACTCATGTTTCATATCAAGGATATTTGCCATAGTATAAGTTGACTCACTGTTAATCAGAAATATGTGTCTATGAAAACTGAATATTAAAATAGACTTTGCAGACTTTACTCTGGCTGCTAGGGGATAAGGCTATCTTTGTTCCTGTTAGAAAGGTAAATACTACTGACAATTACAGGTGATACCAACTTTCTAAGCAGAGTTTAGAGAACAATTGGTATTAATAATAACCTTGGATCAATTTGAATTAAGCTGATTTTGTTTTAAAATAAATTAAATGGATGCAGTAGCAAAAGTAAATCTAACTATTGCACTGAATTTCAAAAGACAAGAATTGTGAACAAGGCAATGTAAACATGGGAATGCATTTAGCTGCTCAAAAATAGAAATGTGGCAAGGATCTTTATGTCTATAGAACTACACCTATCGAAACTCAAACCCTAAAAAAGGGGTTTTGTGGAAAAATTTTAGAAACAACTTGAAGATCAGAGGACTCCTCTGTGTCAAACGGGAGTTCTATTTAATATACTGTGGTTCCAGTCCAGCAATTGTCTTCGGATAGGCAGATATGCTCATACTGAACAATCCTAACTGACCGGGGAACTGTGGTATTCTGTGGGGCTGAAGAGATTTGCCATCCTGATTTGTTGCAGTTCTGTGTTCAAAAAGGGTAGTTCTGCCATCTTCTGAGCACTTAGTTCACATTGTATGCAGCTTGTGGCTTACCAAAGATGTGGGCTTTTGGGGATGGGGGAAGCATTTTATTTCTAGATAGCGAAAAGTAGAAGGAGCAGGCAACTTTGTAAAATATGCTCTAATCCAAGATATAAAGTTGTGGGTTTTTGTTGTGGTTTTTTTATTGTTGTTTTGTGGTGGGGTTTTTTTGTACTTATATGTATTGCCTCATCTATAAAACAAGTTTTGTAGGCATTATTCTGTTCAGCTTCTAAGCTCGTATTATGGATTTTCATTGTCAAGTGATTCTGCAACTAAGTCTGTAAGGAGGGTCAGAGGAGGAATCAATTTCTATCTGTAGCAATGAGTTGACTCTAGAATACACACAAGAGAACAACTTGTGGAACTCTATAGTCGAAACATTTTCAAAATATTTGTGTGCTTGTGACTCAATTTCACAATTTTAAAAGTAGCTGTTTAATATGTTTTTGTTCTTGGCTTTCAGTCTTGCCTTGTATTACTTCCAGGGCCTTTCGGTTGTTGGTTTTGGTTTGGTTTGGTTTTTTTTTGTAAATGCATAGTACCAAGAACTAATGCTTTTCTTTACATTTTGCATTCATAACTGTATTTTCTGTGTAGTGATACTTGGTATTTTAATTCAAAGCAAGAGTACCTCTTTGTCTCTTTTGTCTGTCATGGTATTTAAAACTAGTGTTGGTCTTTTCCTTGAAGCCTTCTACTGGAGTTCTCTGCGCTTATGACTGCAAGTGTGGGTGCTCCCCGAGGGCTCCTTCATACACTGGATGACAGTGTTCATTGAGAGGGGTGCTCTTTTTATGTATTGTATTTTCTTGCTGTTTAAATTAACTTCCTTTGTAAGTAAATACCTCAAAGGGTGTGACACCTTCTCTTCTGTTGTCTCTGACATTGTATTTAAAGCTCCTTCTACTTCCCGACTCTTAAGCGGTTACTGTGGCAGGATGCGTCATTTTCCTTCAGGCCAGGTTCTAGGATGAGACTGTAAGCTTTTTGCAACCCCTCAAAGTATCGGTTCCTCTGTAGTATTAAGTAGTACAAAGATTTCATACAGAAATTCTTTTTACTAAGAGACAGTTTGGAAGCCTAATTTTTTCATTAAAATCCATTTTGCTCGCCCTGTGGTGGGTTCATCCTACCCAACAGATAAACACCCAACTAGTTGCTCACTCGCTCGCTCCCCCAGTAGAACAGGGGAGATAATCAGAACAGCAAAATCTGGAAACTCATGGATCAAGATAAAGAGAGTTTAATAGGTGAAGAAAAACTGCATACACAAGCAAAGCAAAATGAGGACCTCATTCATGGCTTCCCATCAGCAGGCAGGTGTGCAGCCAATCGCTGGGAAGCAGTCCCTTGCTATGTGTAGTGGTTGCTTGGAAAGGCAAACGCCGTAGCCATGGATATCTTCTCTTTCTCCTTGTTTTCCTGAAACTTTACTGCTGATCATGATGTCATAGGGTATGGAATATCCTTTTGGTATGTTGGAGTCAGCTGTCTTGACTGTGTCCTCTACTGAACTCTTGCCTACCCCACAGTGGAATCTACTGGAGGGCAGAGTAGGAAAAAGAAAATTTTGCCTCAGTGCATGAGCTGTTCAGCAACAGTCAAATCACTGGTGTATTGCCAACACTGTTATAGTGACAAATCCAAAGTACAGCACCTTCCAGGCAGCTATGAAGGAAGCTAATGCCATCCCAGCCAGACCCACTATCTTCTCCTTCAGCTCTTAAAGTTTGTGGGGTATCATAGGAACCTCAGCCAGAGACTTTGAGAAATCACCTTTTCTCAGCCTCTGGTCATGGGATCAATGACACTGATGTTACTCCTAAGAAATACTGACATAAATGTTTCTCAAAGGTGAACCATGATGGAAATTCCATTATTTCTGAGAAAAAAAAGAAAACCACAAACACTATTCCAGCGCATTTTGGAATAAAAATAGTTAAAAGGAAAGTATAAAACTTTTTATCCTAATAATTTAACATTTTGCAAATGTTTTGTAGGGATGTATTTATTTTTAATTCAAGTTCCTGAAAACTAATTATTTTTTTAAAACAGATGACTTTTATTTTAAAACTACTCTATTCTTTGTAAGCAATTTCAACCATAATAAAATGTGTCAGAAATATTAGAACATATCTGGATGAACCAATTTTGGCGAAAGAGAATGGAAAATTAAATCCATCCTCAGAATATCACACATTGCATGGTAGATGATGCATTGGGTAAACCTTTTCTTGACTGTTCCGTCTACAACTTATTTGGTAATAAGGAAGGCAGTAAGAATGTAGAAGAAGAGGAAAATATCGTGAATGCAAGACCTTTTTCAGTAGAAGTGTAGAAAAAAAACGGAAATGAAAAATTGAGATCATTAAGAGATTTTTATTCTTTGTTATCGTCTTCAGGGTCTCATTCACTTCACTGTATATGTCAGAAAATCCTCCAGTAGTCTTGTCTTACTGGCTTTCCAAATGAAGTCGAGGTCAGGAACATTACAGTGATAGTACAGAAATTATTGTAACATCTCTTACCACAAAAAACTAATCAATTGTATCGATGAACCAATATTTATTAATGGAGCTGATTATCACCACATTTTTGGGTGTTAAAATTCAGAACAGTGAAAAGATTTAGGGTTTTTTGGATGATTTTAAAGGTGTGCTTTTTTTCTCAGACAAGCCTTTTCAATAACATAAATTAACACTTGTATTTTCAGACTGAGTAGTAGTGCTTATGGTACTAGAAAGGTTTCTGAAAACACAGGCCTGACTTGGGAAAGTAACCCAGCAGTGCTCTAGCATGTAAAGATGCACCTATATTAGCATTTTAACTCCTACTGCAAGTGTGATTTGGAAGCAAATCTCGTGATTGGCTCAAGTCTTGGAGAAGCCCTGGAGCAGCTGAAATTAATTACTTTCAAAGAAATTCTTTACTGTGAAGGTGGTGAGACACTGAAACAGGTTGCCCAGGGAAGCTGCAGATGCCCCATCCCTGGAAGTGTTTAAGACCAGGCTGGATGAGGTTCTGAGCAACATGCTCTAGTGGGAGGTATCCCTGCCCACGGCAGGGGGTTGGAACTGGGGGATCTTGAAGGTCCGTTCGAACCTAAACCATTCGGTGATTATGAAGCTGAAGCAGAAGATGTGCTGAAGAAGGACAGATTGTGCAGCCAGCTGATAACGAATGCTGAGACCACAGTGCCTGAGTCTGCAGAGCAAAACTGCCTGTAATACATACACTGCAAATATTGTGGTCTCAGCACCAGCTGTCTGCATTTACAGCTCTGCTCTTGCTGTTCCGCACTACTTGCTAATGTTGGCGAAGATATGATCACTGAAATGCAAGAAAACATCACCTACAGCACAATGTCACATCAAAATTACTGAAGCTGGCGCAGAAAACCTGTTGCACTTTCCCAGAACTGTGCAAATAGGCATACCAAATTGCACCTGGGAACATGAATGGTTGCCTCAAAGGGCTGTCGCATTCTAGCTAATAGGTACCACCTCTCAATGTCACACAGGTGCAGCTTCAAACTGCCTCAGACTCAAGAACTTGTTTGATCTCAGCTAGGGTATCTCAGGATGGTGAATAAAATAGAACTCTTGGGTTTGCAAAGGGTGCTGATGAAAGGATGAAAAAGAACTTTTGATCTGTTCTTCTGTGACAATGCAGAACTTCATCAGGAACACGAGCTTTTAAAAGAAATTACAATAGCTATTGCTTTTTTTAGAAAAAAAAATGTGGCTATTTGTACTCCTTATTAGCAGAACTCTGCCCATCTAATCCTCTCACAAAGTCTAGATGGGCAGGGACAGGAGCTGAATTTAAAGTCAAGCAGGTTGCTACTAAGGCATCAGCTTAGAAGTTCTGATAAGCTAGATGTAATAAACTAGTTTTTCCCCATTTATAAATCTTAAGCTACTTTTGTTTAAAGAATGAAAATGTTAGGGCACAAAGAAACAGAGTAACAGCGACAAATTGTGGAAGTATAACGCTATATTTTTTTACGGACCTTTTCTTTGATGAGGCAACCTCTGGGCCAGATAAGTTTATTTTTTCTGCAATCCCACAATAAATTGAATTAACAGTTTAATATTGCAAGTAGTGAAGTCCTTATTGTGTCAGGCCTGTTTTAAACTCCACTCAGGTTGGTGTGACCTGCTTGATCTCCTACACTTCTCTCATCTACCAGCTGTCCTTCCTTGCCAAACTTACAGCAGCCTTTCACTCCCATCAGCCGTCACGCAAAGTACCTTTTACAGCCTTTTTTTACACCAGCTGCTTCCACTGTCCCTGAATTGCTCCGCTATCTGCACTTTACCTCTCCTTGGTGCCTTCTCCAGCAGCTTTGCTAGCATTTTTTATTTTCCAACAGTTGGAAAACTGCGTATGGTGCTGAGAACAAAACACTACCTTTCGAAGCACAGGAGGTCCTTCAGCAGCTTCCCTTGTTCTCCCTTTATGTGAGGAGACATCTTTTGTCGTTGTTAGCTTGTTTTACTTCAGTCTAAATCAAACTGTCACTCCAGGGCTTGAAAACATTGCTTTAACTCAGCATGACATCTCTCTAGGCATATGCAGATGTCATTGGCCCACACTTCTGTACACGATAACAAACGTAGAGTTTTCTCCATTTGCAAGTTCACTTAAACATAATAAAACAGCATACACAAACCAAAACTGGCTCCAGACTAGAAATTTTTAATATTTTTTTTTTGTCAGCCTCAGATACCATCCCAGCACACTTGGTTTTAGGCTCCTATCACCTCTGGAGTTATTGGAGAAAAGGCAGGTTTCACACTAGAACTAGGATATATGCTTTGCACATGTTTACAGCGTAAAACCAAATTATCTGTTTTTCCATTAGCCAGATTCAAATGCTCAAATTTCAAATGTAAACTTTTGGGTTTTTTTCTCCCCTCAGCTAAAACTCCTAAACCTTATCAGTATTATTAAGTATGCAGTTTCATTTTCTGAGGGAAATACGATGAGAAGGATGTAGTGGTATACAGAGAAGGACCTGCTTCTTCACCTTCTGCGTATCACAGAAACTATCTCCTTGAAAGAAATGAAAACATGGGTAACCTCTACGGTCAACAGAATGAAACATTTAATTCTGGATAATGAGACAAAGGGATCCAGCAAATACAACACGTATGTTTCTGTTTTTTTTTGTCCCCACAGTAAAACTTCATAAAAGACAGGAATATACCAATATCAAATTCAGCACTTGAAATACTACTGTTGGAAACAAATGGAATCAAGTCCAGAGGAAAAAAAGAGTGCCTGAGCTGAAGCTGAGAAGGCAGTGAGTGTGTCAGCTGCACTTTATGGTAGTTAACTAAGAAACAGAAACTAAGAGGGGAAAAAAAGCTGCAGTAATTTCAGCAATGAAGTAGTACTTCCACTGTTAATCACAAATCTAGTTAAATTATGAACACAGCCTCACCAATGCCCCGATGAAGTACCTATTAAAAATTGTATTCTTGAAGTTATTTGTCAAGTATTGTATGACTTGTGAGACTTGTTATGATCTCAGTACAGCTGAACTTAAGAAAGTCTGAATGCTTACTGGGTTCCATTATGGTAGTGAATATAATTAGGAGAATAAATTCAACATTTATAGTTTGGATAAAATTTACAAACTTTTGTATCTGATCATCGTCCATAGGTGGTGTATTTTTTAGGATTTTTTTAAACAGTAATATCCTACAAACAGTAACATAAAAAATATACGGGAAAAAATGACACCACCATCCATTTTCATTGCATACACTTAAATAAATCTGTATTTCAAAAAAGCTTAGGCAAGCATACGTGAGTTGGTTTGAATCTGCTGAAGTTACTTTGTTTTGCAGTCATCGTGCCATTCTCTAATACTTTTGTTTCAGTGGTCTTAAGAACAACCCCTGTTGTACCCTGATTGTTCTTCCAAAGCTTGTGTTTCAGTCTTGATGGACCTCTCTGGAAGAGCAGAAATATACTTCTGAGCTTCAGAAGTGCTGTTTATTGTACCCTGTCATGACCATTTCCATGCTGTTTCCAGCCCAGTCATTCTGCTGCAGAAACAGAACAAGTTTTTTAGTAATTATTGCAGGAGACCTGGAAGAGGAGAGTATTGGAGCAAAAGTAACAGAGATTGTGGTGGAGTTGGACGGGCAGCAGGACAGGGTTTTTTGCTGTAAGAGATGACTGAGAAAATTTGCCAAAATTGCATTAGAAGAATTTTCTCACCGTATGTGATTTGTGTAATGTGCCTCGGTTTTCCAACATCTCAGCTAATTTACATCCATTTTGATTAAATGTTTGTGCTCGTGGTAGCAAAAGACAATTGGAATTGCCATAGCAGGTCAAACCACTGATCTCCTAATGCAATGTGCAATTTCTCTCAGCAGTCAATACCAGCTGCTTCAGAGAAAGAAAATGTATAAAAATTATGGAATAACCTGTCCAGAGGCAAATCATCTTCCTAATCTTATCTACTCCTCTGTGTATATCATTAATCATGAAACTTAAAATGTAGAGAAACTTAGAGAGGGATCTGAAGGAGCAAGGAAGTGCCAGGGAGGACTGATTTTATGGCAACAAGGGATCAGTAAAATTGTAGTCTTCGTACATCATGGTAGCATTTTATAACCATTTTCATATTAATAATTGTAAACAAAATATATACTTGGTCCTACATTCCTATGTAGCTTCCTATATCTAAAGATGGGTCTGTAAAATCACAAGAAGAGTTGTATATGCTGCTTTTATTATCTTTGTTTGGTTTTAGGATGTCGTGGCTCTCACGATCAGAATTTTACTGGGGAGCAGGAGAAGGCTCTTTTGTGCCCACATGAGGAGAGTGAGATCAAATAACAAAACCTATTGTTTCCATTTATCTCACGTACATTTTGCTTGAAGAAGAGTGTGCACTCCAGACTAAATTTTGGGATTGGGTTTTGGAAAAGGTAATTTTCCCTGGTTCCACTCATGTTGAATAAGCATACAGAACAAGATTATATCTATATAGAAAAGAGTAAAGTGTATCACTTAACAAAGTATACCTGGACGTGTGTTTTGCTGCCCAACAGCTTTCTGCAGAGATGCGTTTAAATCCATTGTCTTTTAGTATTCTGTACTTAATGGGTTAGAGAGAGGGAGCTCTGGACCAAAAGAAGCTACGATATAAAAGCAATTTCAGCTCAAATAACCTCAGTGATTGCCATGGTCTCTGGGTAGAGATTATCTGAATTCAGTGAAGCCTCATTTTTAAGAAAACAGCACAAAATCTAACCTTTTGTTTCTTTAATATAATAGAAATGAAACCAAGCCGCCTGATGGGTTTTGGGGTGTGCTACAGAGCAACATGTGGCTCATCCTTGCAAATGCTTTTGTGCCCCAACAGCTCTTTGGGTTTGTTGCTAAGCTATGTCTTTCAAAGCTGCCTAGTAGATTTAATTTTAATAAGAAATGAGCATTCAGATCCCTCGGGTGACTTTGGAAAAAAACTCAGCCAAAAAAATTTACTTCCTGATGGCTGAATATGCACCATAAATAGATGCCAAAAACCTTTTCACCTTACCTAGATCAAGAAAGTCCTTCAAAGGCAAATAGACCTTGACAACAAGAAAAAAAATCTTTTCCCAGTTGTGTAACTGATGCAGCACAGCTCTGTCACCACAGGACTCCCTTTGTATCAGACCTGGTGGACTAAAGAAGATTTATTACTAGCAGTTAAAATATATAATGGGTGATTATCACTCTTAATTTTCTTTCTGTTCTGGTTTCTTGTTTTGTGTCACATATATAGGAAAAATAATATAATATATCTAGTTACAGAAAACAGATTAAAAGTGGGAGAAAAGAGATTATTGGTACTTGATGTTTTTTGATTCCGTGTTGAACTTTCTCTGAAACTTTATAGAGCAAAGAATGATAGCTTGACATCAATGTTGTGCATTGCAAGCAAATTCCACTTCAGGGTTAGCTCTTCTTCTAATGGGTTTTCAACCTCTTTTCAGTTTGTAGAATCTTAGAAGTTTATAATATAGTGATTTTCTTTTGCCATGGACTACTGTATATTTATGAATTTCTTTTTGAAGTAACCAGCTGAGATCCTTGAGCACTTTCTCGAAAAACCCCTGCTTGTGTTACATGCAATTGCTTTATATCAGTTTCTACTTATGGACTTTTAAACAGCTTTCAGTATCCTTGCCTCAGATTTTAATTCAAGTATTTCAGGCAATGGGGTATATAGACCAAAGACCAAGAAGTTTTCCAGGTTTCCTCATGCATAGAAACTTCATAAATCAAATCTTAGTAAATTTCTCTTGGAGCTTCAGTGTGAAGGAGACCATCATTCAGCTTTCTGTCTTTGTAGGTTTTAAGCTCGTTGGTCACTGAGCACTAGGTTATAGCATTAGTTGTCTTCCAATCTTGCAGGTTGTAAATAGTTATTACAGCAGGGAATGTTATGTTATGGACTTGTGTAATTCAGAGAAGCCTCAAAGGGAACATATTTTAAATGGAATGGATGGCCACATCACAACAAAAATGAGTTTGCTGTGAGCCCCCACTATAAGCAATTTATCACCTTTTGAGGAATCAGAGGCAAGTTTTTGAGGTACAGCAAAAAGAATAGAGCAGAGGAGAAGGAATGCTTTGATTTGTTTGGGATATAAAGAAGTTGTGAAGGCTGTAAGTAGGTAAGAGGGAAAACAGTAAAAAGTAAGTGCAAAGTTTGCTCAAGTTTGTATGCTTTCCAGGGCTGTTTCTGGCAATTCAGAGAATTAACTGAAAAAAAAATAAAAACAACCTATTGAAATTCTGTTCTCAGCCAGTTTTAATTTACTTTCCATGTCTTTGAAAAAAAATTACTGGGATGTAGTTAGTGCACTGATGCATCTTGTACCTAAAATTTGGAGGAGGCCTGTTGGTTATTCAGGCCATCCTCTATACAAGCCTGGTTTCCCCTGTGCATTCACAGATTTGCGGCAATTAAGCTTTTGGTACACAGTGAAATTTTATCCATGACTATCAGTCTCATTACCAACAATCCATTTCTCATATTCTGTCTACATTTTGTTATCTTAATTTAGGCCACTTTTCCTGCTTGTCCTAACTGCTAAACCATAAATACGTCCCGTGTCACTAAACATTAATTTCATAGCAATCATGCTGTGAATGTAATACTACAGATAATGCCATGAACATAGTGCTATAGAGATATAATAGTAAGGGATATTTTTCTCTTACAAAGAATTCACAGTGAAAAGAAAATACCATTATAAGCACAGTACGAGATCACGGAAGGATTATGTACTTTGTCTGTATAAGACAAGAAATTGGTAAGACCGCTTGGACTTAAAATGAGATCTTCTAAAAGCCCTCCCATTGTTTGTAATTAGTTTTGTTGGGCTTTTTAGTTTGGTTGGTTGGGGGTTTTTTTTTATTTGATTTGTTGGGGTTTTTTGCTCCCTTATCCTGTTAGCTAAGAAACATACAGCTGACAGAGCAACATCCGGTGTAGCAGGAATTCACAGGAATTGCTGGCAGTATCCTGGTGTTGCACGCATTTCAGATTAGACTCCTTGCTTAAAGCTTGCTTTCTTTCTATATGATGTAGTAGTTTGAGATCTCTGAAATGTATTGTTTTCTTTCAAACTTGCAAAAATGACTGTATATTTATGATAGCCTGTTGCTTACAGTACAATAAAATATCTCCAGTACAATAAGAGCCATATAGAAACAATATCTCTGGGCTTAATTAGAACTAGGTAAACTGCTTACTTCAATTTATCCTTTACTAAACCCCATTCTCAAAAAAAAGAAAAAAATGTAGTAATATCTATTTCCCTAGGTGTTGTCACGGTTTAGCATCAGGGCAATCCTAAAACCTCTAACAGACACTCTCTGTTAACTCACCTCCCTCCCCAAAGGGGAAAAGAAAAGAAGTAAGGGAGAGAGACTTAGCTATTAGAAAAGGAAACTAG
>VWZK01021604.1:302815-432860 GCA_013396935.1 Baryphthengus martii | reverse complement strand
TCCGTTGCAGGCTGCTCTTGACACGAACCCCGCCGCTCACTCCTGCTGACACGGTTTGCCCGCCTGCGGGGGTGTTGGTCGGCTGCAGGGACATCACCCGGCTCGTCCCTGCGGAGCTCGGGGCTGCGTGACGGGTAGGGCCGGGACGAGGTATTTGAGCCAGCTGCCTGTGCTCTGGGGGCACTGGAGACCCTGAAGCCGGTCACGGGGAGGACCAGCTGCTTGGCTCTGTGGGTATCTGGATGATGGGTGGTTTTCTCGCCGCTCCTTTGCGAAGAAGTGGCGTAGCGTGATCTGTTCCACGAGCCGGGAAACTGAGGCACGGCGTGTCTGGGACTGGCCGATCTCGATGAGTAAGTGGCTGAGCTGGGGAAGAACCTGGTGCCCCGGTCACAGCCTCCTCACCGGCTCGGGATGCTCTTTTGCTTCTTCCTGGAGCGTGCAAACTTTTGCAATTCATGAAGATCTCACAGCGGCGAAGCTGTGGGTGCCCGTCTGCGTTGGGCTCGTCACGGAGGAGACCAGGGTGGTGGTGAAAGGAGCTTTTCCTCCAAACCCAGCGGTCCCTCGTGCTCTTGTGCTGTCAGCCAGCTGTGATGGGGACGTGCCAGTTGTCACCAGTGGGATTTGCCAGCTCCACCTTTCTTCTCGGCTCTTTGCAGTAAAACTTGGAGCCTTAACCTTTGCTAAAAGCCTCTGACTGGGCTCTGGGCTGGCTCAGGGGGCTCTGGGCTGGCTCACGGGGCTCTGTGCTGCCCACAGGGCAACGGCTTTTCCAGGCTCGGCTCTTTTTCCTCCTCCCTTTACCTTCCCCTGCTAGGAGAGGGAGCAGCTCCGCTCCTCTCTGTTGCACCCGTGCACCCCAAAACTGGAGCCAGAAGTTGCCTTCCAGGTGTACCCCGGCCCGCGTCCCCCGTCCATGCTCCTGGGCCATTTTCCGACAGCGGGGACGGGCGATGGGGACGCGGCTGCCGCCGCCAGCGCTGCGTGGCACTCCTGCCATAATTATGCGGAAGCTGTTGGCTCGGCTCTGGCTGCGTTCGCGGCGAGCGAGCAAATACAATATTTGGGTTTGCAGCTCCCACTCGGGAGGTTGGTGCCGCCGGGGAACCCCAGACTGGGGTTGGTGGCATCTCCGGTGGCATCAGGACTGGTTTGGAGGGAGCTGTGGGGTGGTGGTTGCTGGTTGTTGTGGGTGAACCCCTCGCTGGGGGTCAGACAGAAGGGTTGGGACCACCCAGAGGTCATGTCCCCCCTGCCCTTGCAGGCTGGGAGGAGGCAACACGGGTGACCCTGACCCTGCGCTGGCTGTTTTGTCTCGGAGTGAATGGGAATCGCTGAGCAGACGCTGTCCCCAAGGCTGGGATTGGGGTCGGGGAGCGGAACAAATCCGCCTGGCGTCGTCCCCCCGGCCCTGGCCGTTAAACCGCTGCTCTTCATCACTGGGGGGGGTGATGCTCGGAGAAGGGTGGGGAGGGGGCTGCTGCATCTGTGCACCCCAGCGCAGGGCTGGGGGTGGGGAGCGGAGCAGGGGGTGACTCTGGGTGCTGCTGTCAGTGCCAGCACCAGCCCTGAGGTGCTGGGGATGGGCTCAGTGTTTTGCGCTCTCTGTCGAGGTCTGATCCTGCTCCTCCCAGCGCTGTGCCCGGTGTTTATTTCCCTCTGCCTGGCTCCCGATGGGCTCTTCCATGCCAGGGCATTTTTTTTTTCTCCCCGTTCCGTCTTCACCGAGCACGTAAAATGTGCAAGAGCGTTACGTTTTCCTTGCCAGCTTGTTTCAGGCTTGGATTTTATTTTTTTTCCCCCCCTCTGCCTGTTCTGCTGTGCCAGGGAAGAGTCTTTTTCTCCTGCTTGTTCCTACATGTGTGTTTTTAATGCCCTGGGAGCGCCCACGGCCTTTCCCAGCGCTCCCAGACAGTGCGAACGCTGCCTGGGATGCTCCAGAAAATCCTGTTGATGTGCCCAAGCGTGCCCAGGGCAGAGATTTCCTCATCCCAAGCCCTTATCTCTTCAGTGTCCCTTCTCCGTGCTCTTCACCATCTGCTGGGATGAAGCAGAATTTGGGGATGCTCCGAGTGATGCTGATGCTCCTGGATAGACCCGTATCCGCAGCTCTGCAGTGGAGGCTGGCGATGCCTGTTCCTCCCCCCCCCAACACCTGCAGTTGTATTTTCTTCTTTTTTTTTCCCCCCCCCTATTCTCCTTGTTTCAAAACTTCACTTGCACGTTTTTTATTTTCCTCCTTGGACCTGCCCCGGCCTCGGGAACAGGGATCCTGGTGAGTCACCTCCTGGCTCAAACTGCACATTTTTGCTTTTGTTATCCAAACTAAGACGAACCAGCCTCATTCCAGCTTCCCTGGGAGCTTTCCCAGAGCACAGCCCGGCAGGACCAGGAGCCCCAGGGAGTCGGGGGTGGGGGGGGAGCAGGGACACCTCCTGGAAAACAAAGGCCAGATGCTTGTTGGTGACCTCAACCCCTGCCGGGGCTGTGACAACCTCCCTGCTGCCTGATGTTGGTTTTTTCCTTTTGATGGAGCTTTTCCATCGCGTACAACCCATCACCCCACCCTGGCTCTGCAGAGGGGCTGAGAGCTCCGAGCCGTCCCAAAGCACCCCGTAAAAATCCTCTCCTGGCTGCAGCCCCCCCCAGGGATTTGCTGCTTTGCTTTGGGTGGTTTTTCAAGGCTGAAGGGTGAAGGGCTGGGGAGGCAGAGGCAGGTAAATTCCCGCTGCTTGCTCGGAGCCGGGAGGTAGCACAGGCTCTGGAGAACCTTATCGACGCAGCCTCGCCATCTGCTCGCTTCAACCTCCAGAAATAAGCTTTTTAATAATCTATTATTAACATGCACTATAATTGTCTTATTAGTCCTGTCTGGGAACCTTTTGTTAGCGCGTGATTAAATGTCAAGATTCCCAAACCTCCTCATCTCCCTGACGGCAGCTTGGGATTTGTTTTGTGGCTTTCCTTGGATCCTGCTCTCTTATTCTGGGCTGGAGACGTCCCCTCTCCTCACCTTGTACTTGGAGAAACTGAGACTTCCCCTCCTAACAAGGAGGATTCCCAGCAATTAACCCCCTGGAGCTAATTGCCTCCTCCTTGGCAGCCTTAAAATAACTAAGTCCTGGAGATGGAGCTTTTTCTTTCCGCTGCAGGTGGCCTGGCAGAGCCTGCTGCTGATTTTCCCTGGACTGGGATGGATGTGAGTGGGTGATGGGATGGGGGAGAGGGAAGAGGAGGTTGCCAACCTGCCATGCCCTGGCTGGAGGAGTCCTGGGGACACAGAACCTGCTCTTCCTCACCCGGACAAGAGTGTCTCCAGGGAGAAAGAGGAGGGCTGAGGAGCTGGTGGGTGCTGAAGAGACTTCCCAGGGTGTTCCTAGAGCTGTTTTCTTTCCTGGCCATGGGATCAGTGGCTTTAACACCTGCCTGGATGAAAAACTGAAGTCCAGCTCTGCTCCAGCTGCTGAAAAGCAAAGGCAGAGCTTGTTGGGACAGCCCTGTCCCCCTGTCCCCCAGCTGCTGCTGCTGGCACTCAGGGACTCACGTCAGCTGCCCTTTTGAGCTGGTTTTTAGTATTTTATATCAGGAGCGCTGTTGCTGCTTGCTGGGTGGTCATTAGCTCAGCTCAGCTGCTTTCCTGCTCCTCTGGGTCCTGCCTGGGGTGTCACTGCCCTGGTTCCCAGCACCTGCTGGCGTGTGATAGAGGACACAGGGACAGATGTCCTGGGGGTAGCCCATGAGTTTCGACAGGTTTAAGGGGCTCAGGCTTCGCACCTCAATTTTCCCTGTTAAGTGAATCCAAGTGTGGTTGGTGGCAGCTGGAGGCTCTGTGAGGCAGGATGGGGCCATCCCCATCTTCTGTCCCCTCTGCCAGACCCCAAAGGTGGGTGCTGGTGCTGTGCTCACTGCAGGACAGCAAAGCTCCCCATTCCCTCTTTGCTGGGGGGCTGTGGGAGATCAACCACCTGGGTGCTAGAACAGCCCCTTGCTCTGAAGCGGAGGTGGAAATGCCGGGAGGGTGATGCTCCTGCATTTTGGGGTTCAGGGGGGCTGTGGGGTCCTGGTGTGTGACACCCCCCCCACACACACCTTGTGCTTGACAGACTTGCAGCTGGAAGGCCCCTCTCTCCATCCCAGGCAGGGATCCCCTGGGGAACAGAGCCCTGCACCCTCCTGCAGCTGGGGGTGCAGATGTGCTGTGGCCAGAGGAACTCTGAATATTTTTGTCATGCTGTTTTTTTTTTTATTTAGCTTGAAAAATCTTGGAGAATCATGCAAAACAGGATTCTTGTGCTGGTTCAGACCTTCCCTGTGGCCACAGCCTTCCTGGGCAGAGGGTCCATCCCTCTCCATCTCAGGGCTGTGCTGGGCATTGGGCTCTGCCCCAGCGCAGCACCCACTGGGTGCTGGGAAGCTCTACACAAACCAGTAAATCGCTTTGACCTCCTGGACCCCTCCTCATGGGTCAGACCTTTCTTGATGTCATTAAGTTAATCAAGGTTGTGGTTGGGATGAGATGCTCCAAGCTCTCCCAAGACAGGATGAGGGGACGGGGATGCTGATGACCTGATGCGTCTTAACGAGGCCACTGTCCCTGTGGTGCCTGCAGATGATGGTGTGTGGAGAAGAGCTGGGGCAGCCCCTGGGCCTTGGAGCTTGGAGAGCTGCTTTCTGCTGGAGACCTTCAGCCTAATTAGCCCAATTAGCCCAATACTGCTCTGGTTCCGTGTGCTTCTTCCAGCCATCGGGCCATCAGCTGCTGGATGGGTCACCCGGAGGAGGATGTCACAGGGAGGCGAGCGGTGGCCGCTCTGGAAGAAGGGATGGAAGGCTTTTGCTGAAGTCCAGCTGCTCCCCCAGTGCAGGGGGCTTGTCTTTGGGGTGCTGCCTGGGGGTCTTCCTGCTGTCTGACAGGAGGTGGTGGAAATGGCATTTTCTCTGATGGGCCGGAGGGACCGGAGCGTCGCAGCCACTCGCTTGTGGAGGGATGGATGATGGACAAACTGCGTGTCCTTGCTTGGATGGATGGATTTGGAGGTGTTTGTGAAGCTGCTGTGGCTTTGGGGATGCTCTGCAGGGCTCCCTGGGGGGCAGCCCTTTCCCCATCCCGTACCGTGTGGCTCCAGTGCCTCATTTCCCCTGGAATCTTGAGCTGTGACGGTGGAGTCTCCAACAGCAGGAGTTGAAAACCTGGGCAGCGAGTCCAGGCAGAGCCACCCAAGGATGGTGTCACCTCTGAAGCCCTTCCCCTGCTTCTGGCTGCCCACCCATGGGGACAAAGCCCTGTCAGGGGGCAGGGCAGCCCTGCACACCCTCAAGTACCAGGTCTTGGGTCATTCCAAGTTCCTAACCCCTCAGCAGCACATCCCTGCCTCTCAGCAGGGGCTCATTAACACCCCGTGTAATTAGCACATAATCAGTGGTGCTGCAATTTGCCTAATTGAATTAGTGGAGGTGGGTGATCCCTGCTCACCTCCCGACACCTTGAGGTGTCTGTTGGGACATCTGGTTCTGTGGCTTTGGTGGCAGTGGGACACCCAATGGAGGGGGTGCTGGAGCTTCCCAGGGTTTTTTTAGGGAAGGAGCAGCTCAGGGGGACTTTGGAAGCCCCTCAGTGCCAAGGCAGGTTCTGTCCTCTCCCCACGGGGGAGGTGGTGGGGGTTTGGCCACTGCCCATCTGGGATTTTTCCCAGGGACTCTTCTATTTCTGCTTGTTTTTCACCGTCTGAGCGCTGACATCCCATTGATTTTTTTTTCGCAGCCAGCAGCTTTCCTTGGATTATAGCAACATCAAGCCAAAGCAACTCATCTCTGCATTGGGCTCTTTCTCTTCTCATTAGCTCAACTTTTTATTTAGTATCTCACCCAAACTCCTGCCTGGGGAGCCGCTGCTCACCGTGCCTGGCTCGGAAGGACAGGAGGTGGCCCCTTTCTCAGTGCAAGGGGCCACCTCCTGCCTTTCTTCCTGTGGGATGGCTGGGACTGTCCTGCTTGGACTGGTTTCAGTGGCTGCAACTGGTTCAGGATGGGAACTGGGACCTGGCTGGAGCAGGATGCGTGCGGGGAAGGATTGCAAGGTGCTGTGTGCCGCGGGCTCTCTTCTCTGACCGCCCCTGTGCTCTGCCAAATTTTCCAGTTATTGCTGCATAATTAGTGTAATTCCAGAGTTTCCAGTGTGTGGGCTGAAGATGCTGCAGATCAATCCTGCTGTGGGGATGGGGACCCAGCAGTGGGGCAGAGTGGGAGCTCAATGCCTTGGTCAAACTGTCTGCCCAGAGCTGGAGCTGCCAGTGAAGTCCCAGTGGGACCAGGCTTGGGGGGAGCAGTGGGACCCCTTGTCATGGATGGTTGTAGAATGAAGGGGGTGGGAGATGCTTGTGCTGGGATGAGGGTAAGGCAGCAATTGCATCCCAGTTTGCAGGAGCAGGAAAGTACTGGCGAAGGGAATACTGGGAATGAGCCTTTAGGTGTCTGAAACAGTGGAGTGATGGCAGTGCTGGGGTGGGGGTGAGGGGAGTGGGATCTTCTGTGCTGGGGGTAGTTTTGGGGGGGGCTGAGAGGGGTGGTTGCTGCTCAGCAGCTTTTTTTCCTTTCCCTGGAGTTGGATGGAGGGTCCTGAGCCTTCCTGTGGGGATGTGGTGTGAGTGGCTGCTGCATCCAAGGGGCTTGCTGAAAATCCAGCCTTGCTGAAAATCCAGCCTTGGCAGATTCTCCAGGCTCAAGGGGAGGGTGATGCTGGAATGGGTGGGAGCACCCTGGCAGGATGAGGGCAGGAGAGAGGGTCGGGGTGCTGCTGTGGGGCTGGGGAGCAGGTCCCCTGTGTGGGAGCAACTGGGGAGGAGGGAGGGAAGGAGTTGGGATGTGTGATGGGTGGATGGATGCACCATGTGCCCTCTCAGCTGTTGGTACTGTCCGTGAATCTGCCCTGCACTCTGGATGCAAGTTCATCTTGTGTTCCCAAAGTCAGGGTGTTGCTGGTGGGGATGTGGGCTCAAATCCACTGGTTCCATGCACTGAGTTTGCCAGGTCTCAGCACCATGATGCTCTTGCTTGCCCTTGGAGCTGGAGAGGAGCAGGGAGTGGGACCTGCCTGCACCTCAGCGGAGTTTTTATAGAGCCTGTGAAAATAAAAGGAGTGGGGATGGGGTTTGAACAGCTTTAGAAAAAAAAAGGAAATGTGATTTATTTTTTTTGACCACTTGCAAAGCAAACTCGGCTTTGTGGGTGGTGCTGCCAACGACGGAGGGGAGGTATTAAAAGCAATAAATAAGCTGTTGAAGAAAGGCATCTGTGGGCTCCTGTGAGTTGGGATTTACAACCCACTATCCCCAAGCACTGGCTGCTCTTATATCCAGCACCTGTACCCTGGGGAACCCAAGGAAATTATCTGCCTGATTAAAGGAGATTTTAACTTCTTGGAGCACTGGGATGCTGGTGGAGACCCTGAGATGAGTTTGCTGGAGTTGCTGCTTTTCAGCCCAGCCTCAGGGCTGGGTGGGTGCCTGAGCCAGCACTGGCCAGGAGTGGCTGAGCCTGATTTGGGACTGGTAGAACCACGCCTCCTGATGGGTGTTTTTTGGGGCTTAATTATCTGTACCCCCAATTTTGGTGGCCAGAGGGCACCTGACTTGGTCCAGCATCCTCCCCAGAGCTGTGATGTAGGTCTAGTGGGTGTGAGCTTCCTTTTTATTCCCCCTATAGGGCCTTCTCCTGGCTGATCCTGTTCTTCCCATTTGATAGCAGAGGGTTTAGGGAAGCCCATGTCCCTCAGGCGCTGGCAGCCGGACGTGGGGGTGATGGATTTGCCCACATCAGCCCCATCACCACCTTTAAACCTCGGTGTCAATCTTCCCACGTTGTTTTTCCCGGCTCTCCCAGTGCGACGGGAGGAGGACGACATCAACCTGGATTGTGTTACGCTGGGATATTCTGCTGCTCTGCCTTGACCTTCCTCCCACTGTTATTTATCCCAGGGGCTGCTGAGTGGATGCTGGGCACGGTGGGGATGGTGCAGCCCTGTTGCTGGCTGGTTTTGCCATGTGAGGGCTCTTTGGCAACACAAGCAGCCCCGTTTTCCACCTTGAAAGGCCATGAATAACCCAACTGAGCTGCATCCTGAGGCCACTGGTGCTGGCACATGCTCCATTGTGGGACCGTTATCCCACTGCTGTGCTTCACTGGCAGGAGCTGGTACCCAGAGGGCAAGAGGCTGCTGGAGTCGGGGTGACCAAGGGTTTCCCCCATCTTTATCGCCTGCAAAATGGGGTTGATTTGGAGAACTGGGTCTTTTCCTGTGATTTCTGGTGTTGGAGCCTCCTGGGGTTGTGGTGTCTTGGGGCAGCTGCTTTCCCTGCCTGAACTTGTGCTGAGGGAGCATCTCCATGTCCTTGGGGGTTCCCCAGAAGCGGCGTTTCTCCCTTGGAGCTCATGGTCCCAGTCTCTCTGGGTCCATGGGCATATGGGGTAGACTTCAGGGCTCTGGGTCCCTGAGAATAATAAAGGAGTCGGGGAGAAACAAGCTTCCCCTCCCCTCCTTTTTCTCCATTTATTTTCATCTTCCCCTCCCTCCTCTTTTTCATCTTTTTTTTTTTCTCCTCCTGAGGTCCCAGGTGGCTCCATAGCCCAGGAGCTGTAATTGCCCGGCGGGTGATCGATAGCGGCAGGACTGGAGGTTTCCAAAGGCCTACCTTGTTTTTCTTCCTCTGGAGTTAAAGCGGCAGCCCTGCCTATGTTAATTAAGTGATGGTTCATTATGAAAGCACTTGTGTTGCAGGTTAGTGGCCTCCTGGCCGGGGAGCTCGATGCTGTTTCTGTGCTGCAGAACCTCTCCCAACCTGGGTAGAAATACCAGAGGAACAATGCTGGTCCTCCCTCTGGGAGTGGCACTGGTTGGATCCAGGCACTGGGCAGGGGAAGAGCTTGGATGAGGTGTCAAAAATACCAATCTGCTCCGGCTGTGGGGCCAAAACCTCCCGGTTTGTGCCTCACAGCATCCCCAAAACAGCCGGGGAGTTGTGGGTGTAACCGTCGCTTCAAGGGGATGCTGCTCCATGTGCTGCTGATCCTCCCGGGAGCTGGTGGGAGTGTCAGGGAGAAGGGGAGCTGTCTTTTGCGGCTGGATGTGCCCCAAGGAAGAGCTGGGACTGGCAAGATTAATGATTCCCTAATTATTTCCCCTTTGTTTTTCAATGCGTCTTTGCGATGAGGTGACCCGCGGCCCACCTGGGCCTTGCCCACGCTCGAGCCCTCTCCGTGGCAGCGCGAACTTATTTTCCCAGTCGTATTTGCTTTCCCTGGGCTTGGTGATGCCTGTGATGAATCCACAGCTCCCAGTTCCCTGCCTTGTCCCTGTGCCTGGGGTCCCTCGGAGCCTCCTGGGACTGGGCACTTGCCGTGGGAGGTTTCACCCCTCTGCAGGGACCTGCAGGTAGAAAACACGAGGAGTTTTCAACAGGCCAAAAAAAAATAAAAAATAAAAAAGTAAATAAAAAAAAGGAGATTTATGTCTTGTGTAGTTGCTGGTGGACGGATATTGTTCTGAGTCCTGCGCTTTCCAAACGCCGAGGTTATCGGGCATAAGTGACTTATTATGCAAATCCTCTGTCTTAATATCTGGCTGCTCTCTCCCCGGAATTGCATTGGCCGGGCCCCACGCGTTCCTGGAGCTGCTAATGTTTACACATTAGCTTCCCTGGCTAATATACAAGGCTTCAAGTTGCAAATTGATGTTTCTTACAGCTGAGCAAATTCTTTTTCTATTAAATGCAATATTTAAAATGATTTGGAGAAGCAAAACAAACGACTGGTGAGAATTTTAATGGAGCTGCTTTCCATATTCTTCTAATCAGCTTTTATTGGGGCCGGGAAATTGGGAATCGTTTTTTTTTTCAATGTTTGAGTTTTGCAGAAGTGGGGAATGGAGAGGAGCAGGGAGGGTGTTCATCGCCATCATCTCTGGTGTGTGTAATGCCCAAAATTATTTCCAGGTACCTGTTACGCTTGTACCCCAGGTCCTTTGAGCAAAGTATAACTAAGGGGGCGTTTGTCTCTGCTTGGCCTGGACTAGGAGAGGTTTTTCTGCTGCTGAGACCGAAACCCGAAGTGTTTGGGCTTGGCAGGTGTTGACTGTGGGGCTGCCGGGGTGTCCTGTGTGGTGGCATCTCCATTGGTGTGAAATGCTGGGATGCTGCAGTGTGGGACCTGCTCTGTCTTGGTTTTCTCATTGAGCTGTGTTGGTGCCACGTCCCCCTGATTGAGTCCTGGACCTCTGGAGCATCATCCTCTCAGGAGTCTGAGCTCCTTGCAGATAGAAATGGAGTTTCTGATCTGTTATGTGTTAATCATAGGAAGGTTTGGGTGGGAAAGGACCTTTCAAAGCCATCTGGTCCAACCCCCCTGCAGGGAGCAGGGACATCTGCAACTAGAGCAGGTTGCTCAGAGCCCCGGCCCAACCTCCCCTGCAATGGGGCCAGGGATGGGGCAGCGACCACCTCTCGGGGCAACCTGGGCCAGGCCCTCACCATCCTCAGCCTCAAAAATCTCTTCCTTCTTTCCAGTCTAAATGTCCCTCTTTGAGTTTAAACCCATCCCCCCTTGTCCTGTCCCAAGATGGGCCCACTTCTCGAGCTTGTCCAGGTCTCTCTGGATGGATGCTGTCCCTCAGGTGTGTCAACCTCACCGTGACCTTGCCTGGGAGCCTGTATGCAGGAGATCTTTTTAGAGAAGAACTACATCTAATTTTAGATGAACTGCTGTACGTGTTCCCCATCCCCTGTCTGCTGGCACCTGCAGGAAAGCGACTCCCGGTGTTTCCTTCCCGGGGCACGTTCCTGTAGGAGCGTCTCGAGGAAACCGCCTTTAAATAGCAGGTGGGAGGCTGGCGCGGCTTCGAGGGGCGCTGGGGAAGGGATGGCATCGGATCCACCTCCCAGCACACCCCTGCTCCCCCGGCTTTCTGCCTTTCCCAGGGGAATGGTGCCGTGCTGCTGGTGTTATGGGATTTTTCCGCATCACCTCCGTGCCTCGGTTTCCCCGTTTGCAACGACGGCGTTACCCATTTATCCTGTGTGAAGATCTTGATCCTTTGGTGAATAAAAAGCATGTTTTTCTGTTGTGCATTGAAGAGTAAAGGTTTTGGGTATGATATTCCACGGCTGTGGGACTTTGTGGAGCCTCTGGCTCCATCTCTGCTCCTGGGAAGCAGGAAAAACTCTGGGTTTGGGAGTGAGAGAAGCTCTGCTTCCCCCTCCCCCCCATTTGAGTGTGTTTGGGTGATGATGATGATGGATCATGGCTGCCAGGGCGCTGTGTGGTGTGTCCCACGGGTACCTGAGTCCTCCTTGTTTCCCGCTGATAATTACTTGGGATGTGGGGCGGGAGCTGCTGGAAAAGGCCAGGGATAGAAATTTAATCCTGACTCTGGAGGGTCACCCATGTTAGCTTTCCTGCCTGGTGCCTGCTCCATGCATGGGGTACTGGGGGCTTGTGCCCCCAAGATGCTTCACCCCAGAGTCGACCTTGGGGCTAATCCAATCCTGGCTCAGCCAAGATGGGAGCAAAATGGGCTTTTCCCTATTGATTGGTTTTCCTTCGTCCTGGACCGGGAATCCTGGGCTCCCACTCTGAATTTCATAGCTCTGGGGAGCCCACGCTTGCTAAAGTTTGGTTATAAACTCTTTTTCTATTCCATTTCTTGGTGTATTATTCATGTAACATCCCCAGCAGCCGATATCCCGGAGGGTCTGTGTGGTGTCGTTTCCCCACCCCGCCCCGGGATCTGGGAGCCGTACGATCCCACGGCGGCTGGTGCCGGGTCGCCCTTTAGCGCTGGAACCTTTTCAAGGCTGCTTGATAAAAGAAAAGAGAAGCCTGTGGAGCATGTCCCATGGTGCAGGAGGTTAAACAGAAAAGGTTTAAGTGTGTAATTAACTTTGAAGTGAGAGGAGCGTCGGCTCGGCGGATGAAAGAGCGCCGGGCGGGCTGGTGGGCAGGCGGCCGCGTTCCTCGGTGGCCATGGAGATTTAATTAGATGGCGTCCCTTGTATTTGGTTGTTTGGTCTTTTCCTTCCTCTTCACTGCGAAGCTTTCTTTCCGCCTCCCCCCCTCCTTGGTTTTCCTCCTCTGCATCCCTAGGGCAGGGGATGCTGGGTGGCAGCGGTACCCAGGGGATGCTGAGCAGCTCTGGTACCCATCTCCCTGCTGAATCCATCAAGCTGCATCTTATTTTTCTTTCTGTTTTTGAAAAAATTGATCCATCTGGTGTTTAACTACCACGTGGGGTGGACTACCCAGGTGGGAAGGGACCTTTCAAGGTCATCCAGTCCATGCCAGCTGCAGGGAGCAGGGACATCTGCAACTAGAGCAGGTTGCTCAGAGCCCCATCCAACCTCCCCTGGGATGATTCCAGGGATGGGGCAGTGACCACCTCTCGGGGCAACCTGGGCCAGGCTCTCACCACCCTCAGCAGCAAAAAATCTCTCCTTCTTTCCAGTCTAAATCTCCCTCTTTTAGTTTAAACCCATCCCCCCTTGTCCTGTCCCACCAGGCCCTGCTCCAAAGTCTGTCCCCATCTTTCTGAGAGGCCCCTTGAAGCCCTGAAAGGCCCCCAGAAGGTCTCCTTGGAGCCTTCTCTTCTGCAGGCTGAAGAAGCCCAACTGTCCCAGCCTGGCCTCCCAGCAGAGGGTTCCAGCCCTCAAATTGGGAGAGCTGGTACCAAAAGCATCCCATAGCTCACGGAAACCAAGGCTCTGCAAAACCCTTGTTATTTTTTCCTCCTTGTGTACAAATCACATTCATTGGCGAGTTGGAGCGGCCGGTTGAGCCGCCTTCGTTCCGTGCCTTGGACGGAGAGGAGCGGACGGGAGGGAAGGATCGCACGGGGAAAATCCATAACGATAAACCTGTCGGAGGAGGGAGACGGATGAGCTCGGCCAGCTCTGCCTCCGCCAGCAAAATAACTGCTCCGAATAATTGCGTTTTAAGCTCCTGGAACTTCGACGTCGTCTGGCAGGTGGCCGAGGATCCGGCCTCGGGGTGATGGAGCTGTGGGGAAACCAAGGCACAGGACCGGTTGGGACGGCAGCGGGATGCGGGTGGTGGAAAGGAGATGATGTCTCCCGTGACGTCGTTAGCGGCTGGGAATAGTTTATTGGGGGTGAAGGACTCGCTTTTTCCCTGGGAAATGGGGCTCTGCCAGCCTGAAGTGCTGTTTGTCTCCGCTCTGGTTTCTCAGCCCCAAAAAAAAACCCAACTAAGAACAAATTTCTCCTTCCCAAAATATCCCATTTCAGCAGATCTTGGAAAGAAACACTTGGGCTTTTTTTTTTTTTTTTTAAATCACTTGGCACTTAGTTTCTGACAGTGTTTTATTTTGAAAATCTTTTTTTTTTCCTTTCCTTCCTGGAAAATTTTGACAGATTTCGCTTTTTTTGTGTGTGTGTGGTTTTTTTTGTTTTTTTTTTTTTTTTTTCCCTCCTGTTAGAAGGCACAGCCAAGTTTCAAACTCCTTAAAATCCAGCGTGTCTCGTGGTGAGAGCCGGGGACCGGGGTCTGCGGTGCGGGGGCACAGCCACGCGTGGGCTGGGCAGACGCTCCATTTTGGGAAGGATTTGAAGCAAGCTGTGAGCTCTCCAGGCATATGAGTAGGGGAGAATTTACTTTTTAGTTGGTTTTTTTTTTTAAAAAGAAAGGTTCTTGTGGATCTGAGAGGAAAAAACACCCAATGTGGTAATGGAGCTGGAGCGTGCCCTCGTGCTTTTAAAAGATGAGTGTCAAGGGGGGAAGAAGCCCCAGATATGTTGTTACAGGTGAATGAGTCGAGAATCATCATTTTCTAGGCATCTTACGGGCTTTTTTTCCGGTGTTTGGACTCGTGTTTGCACGAGCATCCCTCAGCACCGGGAAGCACAACCCGTGCCGGCGGCAACGAGGCCATTAACTGGCAAATCCCCGGGTGGTGGGGGAATTACTGATGTAATTTGGGGATAACACGGTGAAAAAAACAGAAGAAATAATCCCCTGGCCGGGCTCTGCTTTCACGCTGCCCCATTAGGGGATATTTGCCTTTGTTCGTTCTGCTTGCTCAGGGCTTTGCCCTCGTCAGCCCAGGGGCTCGGATTAATTAGCGCTGGCGCCCCGCTCCGCCTGCAATCCCGGGGTTTAATGGAACAATGGGGCAGTGTTAACGAACCATGGGCAAAGGCAGCCCCAGAGCTCCAGGGTTGGGGCTGGATGCGGGATGGAGGGGGCCGGATGCGGGATGGAGGGGGCCGGATGCGGGATAAGGAGGCCGTGGGATGCAGGATGTGGGATTTGGGGCTGGGTGCAGGACGAGGGGCTGCATCGTAGAATTGTTTTAGTTGGAAGAGACCTTCAAGATCGTCAAGTGGATGTGGGATGGGGGTTGGCTGGTGTCTCAGCGGGTTGTGTCTGTGTCATCTCGGTGGGGACAAGTGGCCTCGTGGCATTGATTCCGTCTTTTCGAGCTCAGCCGAGCCCCTCACGGTCGAGGGAGGTGGGGTGGGGCTTTCACCTTTGCTCTTTGCGAAGGATAAAACCCAACCCCAAACCCTCAACAGGTAAATGAAAGGAATCAGACTCCTAGAATGGCTGGGGTTGGAAGGGATCTCTGGAGACCATCAAGTCCAATCCCCTTGCAGAGCAGGATCACCCAGGGCAGGCCACACAGGAACAGATCCAGGGGCGGTTGGAAAGTCTCCAGAGAAGGAGACTCCACAGTTTCTCTGGGCAGCCTGGTCCAGGCTCCGTCACCCTCACAGCAAAGAAGTTTCTCCTCGTGTTGAGGTGGAACCTGAACATGAGTTCCAGCTTGTACCTGTTGCTTCTTGTCCTATCCCAGGGCACCCCAGAAAAGAGCCTGGCCCCTTCCACTTGACCCCCACCCCTCAGATTTCTAGACATGAATCAGATCCCCTCTCAGGCTCCTCTTCTCCAGACTAAACAGCCCCATTTCTCCCAGCCTTTCCTCACAGGAGAGATGTTCAAGTCCCTTCATCATCCTCGTAGCCACTGCTGGACTCTCTCCAGCAGATCCTGTCTCTCTTGAATTGGGGAGCCCAAAACTGGATCCAGTATTGCAGGTGTGATCTCCCAGGGCAGAGTAGAGGGAGAGGAGAACCTCCCCTGACCTGCTGGACACAGTTTTCTTAATGCCCTCCAGGATACCAGTGGCCTCTTGGCCACAAGGGCCCATTGCTGGCCCATGGAGAACTTACTGTCCACTAGGACTCCAAGATCTTTCTCCATGGAGCTGCTTCCCAGCAGGATGACCCCTAATCTGTCCCAGTGCCTGGCGTTACTCCTTCCGAGATGCAGGACTCTACACTTGCCCTTCTTGAACTTCATGAGGTTCACCTGTGCCCAGCTCTACCCTGTCTAGATCCCGTTGGATGGCAGCCCAGCTCTGCTGTCTCAGCCGCTCCCCCCAGTTCTGTATCATCAGCAAACTTGCTGAGGGTCCCTCTATCCCCTCCTCCAGGTGACTGAAGGGCCAGCCCGCAGCTCGAGGAGGGTGTGGGTGATGCATTTGTAGCAGTGAGATCGCTGCAGGTTGTTGGAGGTCCCCACTGAGACCTGCTGCTGTGACAGGCCATGACCAGACCCCCAAAAGCTCAAGGTCAAACCAAGTGGAGGGCTGAAGTCAAAGCGGGATTTTTTGCTTTCGGTGCCTTTGTGTGACTGGAGAAACCCCTTGTCCGGTGACTGGTCCCTGGGAAGCAAAGCTGGAGCTGCATCCTGCTCCCACGGCTGAGACCTCACAGCTCATTTCACTGATGAGGGAACTGAGTGGGAGAAATGGGGGATTAGCAGCAGGCAGGACCATACCTCGCAAGGTATGAGCAAGGGCTCATGGGTGCCCATGGTGGTCATGCCCAGGGTTTGGGGGTGTAGGACACCATCCCAGCGTGGCTTTTGGGGCGGGATCAGCCTCTCTGAGGAGGTCTCAGCGGGTTCTGATGAGTCTCTCTCTCCACAGCCGGCTGCACCTTCGAGGAGGACAGTGACCCGAACCAGTGCGAGTACAGCCAGGGCGAGGACGATGACTTCGAGTGGGAGCTGATCCGCAGCTATATGATGCCACACCTGACGGCTGACCTGCCTCACGGTGAGTCCTGGTCCCCAGCAGGGCCACGCTTGTCCTCACCACGTCCTCAGGGACCTCTGTCCCAAACCCACCCCCCGGTGCTGTACCCCAGAGCCACGTGGCTTCTCCTGGTTTGATTCCTGCAGCATTTTAGACTTGACATGTCCTCGGCGGTGGGAGGAGGTGTGCTGTGCCCACCGGTGAGGTGTGATGAGCTGGGTTTGTCCTCAGCACGTGGCCCTGGGTGGTACTTGGGGACCTGGGTGGCACGTGGGACCATACTGCTGCTGGAGGGAGGAGGCTTTTTAACAGCACGGCAGGGACAGGGGCATCAAATGGCTGTGGGTACCTCTGAGCCTCCTGTCACTGCCTTGGTGGGGGGTGACCTCATCCCACCCCCAACCCACCTTGGTGCTGGAGGAGCCTGAAAATGCTCTAGGTGTGTGTTTTTGGGATGAAAAGCCGTGATTTCCAGCTTTACTCCCTCTGCACGTGACCTCTTCTGGGGCTGTGTTTGCTGTCCCCAAGCTGGCCGGGGCCTGCGTAGGGGACCATGTTCCTTCCACCACAGCACCTCCCTGTAGCAGCAGCCTGGGCATCTTTCCACGCTTCCCGCAGGTCTCGGCAGCATTTCCGGCGATGCCAAGTTCCCCATCTGGCGTGGAGCGCGGCTTCCCTGCCTGCTGCCAGCCGGGAGGTACCCGGAGCCTGTCGTAAAAGGGGCACCTTGGGAGCTGCTCTTCCAGCCCGGGAGCTGCAGACACCAACCTATCAGCTCATGCTGATTTTGCAGGTCTAGGGTCTTCTCAGAAATTCCCATCTCTGGGAAATACGGAAAAAGGGAAGAAAATGTGTTGCTGGCTCTTGCAAATGTGAGGAAAGGCTCATGGCTCTGAGTTGGAGGCGTCTCTGAAGTCTCAGGAGCTGTAAGGAAGAAAATGCAAATGGCCTTTGTCCTCTGTAGTAAAAATCTCGTTGCTTTTCAACCATTTCTCATTATTTTCTGGGTCCAGCTCCTCTCTGCTGGCTGGGCTGGGGAAGCAGGAGCAGCCGTGGGGAGCTCCCTTTCTCCCGTGGAGATAGCCTGGGCACTGCGCCTGGGTGGCATTTGGGTGACATTTGGGTGCTGTTCTCGCTCCCAGCTCAGGACCGTGTCCTGCTGTGCCCGCCTCGAGCTGTCCCTGTAGCCCCGTGCTCTGCGGGGTGCTCCAGGCTCGAGATGCTCCTTGTTTCTGGAACTGCTGGCTCCTAACTGGTGCTAGCACTCTGGCTCCTCCTGCTCGTGCTGATGATGGGCAGAAAGAGAGGAGAGGCTGCTTTAGAGCTTGGTAGTAAAAATGACTTATTTTTTTTATTAAAACTTTATAGAAAACTCGTTACTGCTTCATCAATCTGCCTCCAGCTGTTTATCTTGTGCCTTGTTTGTGCCAGGGCTTAATCTGGCTTTTCCCTTCCACTAACCCTTCTGTTTCTTTACCTTCTCCTCTTCCCATCGCCTCTTCCTTCCTTCCCCATCCCTGCTGGCACCAGGGAACAGCAGAAGAGCCCTTAACTTGCTGACAGATCCCTGCTCCTCCCTTGGTGATTTTCCAAATAACTGCTTTAAACTGAACTCTCCTAATTCATGGGTGTCTTGGGAGGGGGTTTCCTGGGGCAACAAGGAAGAAGCAGAGCTGGCGATTGAGGTGGCTGATGATGGAGGGTCTCAAACCTGTAATTAGCTGTTTTTTTTTCTGCTCAGTTTTCAGCTGTCATTTAAAATCTGCAGTAAACCGCCTGAGTTTAAAGCCTGGGGGCTTGCGGGGGTTGGGGGTGATGGGGTTGGGTGGAATGGGGTTGCTCTGCTTGAAGAGGGAACCGTGGGTTAGTGAGAGGTGGGGCTTCAAGGAATGCAAAGAGTGGAAGAAATCATCTCCAGTTGATGGGGATGGGACTGGTTTGCGGTGGGATGCTGTGAGTGTAGCCCCCAGGAAGAGCACCCGGCCCCGATGCCGATCCCGGGTGACACCCAAAGGGCTGCTGCCCTAATACCAGGTCACTACTGTTTGCTCATAGTCTTGGGGCACCCAGTGGGTGCAGGGACCCCATTTTTAGGTGGTTTTTACCCCAGTATGTGTGGGGAGCTCTGCTTGATGCTCCTGCAGCTTTATCACCCCTCTTAGTCCTCCCCCCAGCAGCTCGGTGGCTGAGTGTTTCGCAGCACCGGGGCCTCTCCAGGGAGCACTTTCCAAAGGAGTCTCGTGGTCTTAGATTAAAATGAGTTTTTATTGGAGATCAGCCAGTTTCAAGGAGCGTAGGATTTATTGGAGCGGATGCTGGCTGCTGGCCACCCGCCTCTTCCTTGCCATCCCTCTTTCTTCTTGCTTTTTATTTGGTTTGGGGTTTTTTTTTCCCCTCTTTTCTTCTCTTCTCGACTTGTCTCTTTTTCACCTAAAGACGACGGATGAGTCTCTCCCACGTTGCAGTTGTGGATTTTTTCCTTTTTTTTTTTTCCAGCTCTTTCTTGTTGTCTTTTAAAGGAGCGGTTGCAGGGAGCCAGGTAGGGCTGGCATGAGGCTGCAGCATCGCTGTGGCTGCACCAAAATCCCTCTCCCTGGGTGCTCTTTGTCCCCCAAGTGTGGCCTCAACATCTGTTGGGCTGCCCTGTAGTTGTCTTCGGGCTGAGGTGGGGCTCTGTGATGTCTTGTCTGGTAGAAGCTGCTTTTTGAAGCTGGGGAGAGGATCAGGCAGGAGTGGGGCAGGGGAGTGGAATCAAACAGATTGTGAACTCCTGGGGTGAAACAAGTGTTGGGGTTACTTAATGGATGGAAGATCAAAATAAACCAGGGAGTTGAGGTTAAGCCCTTTCAGGGCTTCAAGGGGCCTGTCAGAAAGATGGGGACAGACTTTGGAGCAGGGCCTGGTGGGACAGGACAAAGGGGATGGGTTTAAACTAAAAGAGGGACATTTAGACTGGAGAGAAGGGAGAGATTTTTGCTGCTGAGGGTGGTGAGAGCCTGGCCCAGGTTGCCCCGAGAGGTGGTCGCTGCCCCATCCCTGGCCCCATTGCAGGGGAGGTTGGATGGGGCTCTGAGCAACCTGCTCTAGTTGCAGATGTCCCTGCTCCCTGCTGGGGGTTGCACCAGATGACCTTGCAAGGTCCCTTCCCACCCAAACCAGTCTGTGAGTTTGGATGGGACAGGTCCAGAATGGCATATGGGGTGGAGCCAAGGTCCTCGCCCCCAGAGAGATGCAGGTGGCCCTTCAATGACAAGGATGCTCTGTGGAGCTCCAGGGTCTCCTTCGCTCTTTGTCTATTCAAAGGAGATGGGTTGGGAGAAACTGGCAAAATTTTCCTATAGATCCTGCGTGTCCTACTGCCCTGTCCTGGAGGCCAGAGCACCTGAGCTCCCCCACCACACAACTGTACTCAAAAATACCAAAATGTCACATCTGTGGGTGGTGTGACTGTGTTGGGGGGTGACTGAAACATTGTCCCCACCCTGCTAAGCTCCATCGTTCTTCCATCCCCTCTAAGGAGTCTGTGGTAGCTCCGTCACCGCTCCCCAACCAGCTCCTGCTACATATCCATAAAAACCTTGAAAAACAAAGCTTGATTTTTGGCTCCTTGGGGAATGACACCAGTCCAAGGACCGCATGGTGGTGGCAGATCACCTGTTGATGTTGGGGCTCCCCCAGGAGGTGCTCATCCTGGGGCTTGGAGCAGGGAGCAGGTACCTGATTCCTGTGCCGGCTTCCACGTGTCAAAGATCCAGGATGGGAGGCGGCACCGTTGGGCTTCATCTTCCAGAGTGATTTCCTGGAGGCAGATGCTGCTCAGCCCTGGTCCCCTGGCACCTCTTTGCTGGCGGTGCCACCTTCTGCCTGTCATCCTGCCTTGGGCTGCCTTGGAATAGCTCTTTGATATTTTTTTTTTAATTATATTTTTATCTCTCGGTGATTTTGTAGCAGGAGAAACTTGGCGAGACAGGGAGGAGGAGGAGGAGCAGGTTCTTCCCTCCTCTTCTTGCTGGGCTGTTGGGGGTTGTTCCCAGAGGGATGCAGGCAGGATCTGGGGGAAGGGCAACGGATGGGGAGAGCTGCTCCTACCCTGTGGGTGAACTGGGCTTCAACCCAGCGCTGGAGAGGAAATCCTTGGGAGCTGGTGGCTCTGAGAATCAGAGCCGAGGTTATCGGAGGAGCTGAAGGCTTGGTTGGAATCCCAAGGAAGGGCTGATGATCCCACAAGAGGGAAAATTCCACTGGACACCCTGCATGAGGACTTTAATGGGATGGGTAGAAGGCTCTCTGTGCACAGCTCCTCTGGGCTGGTTTCCCAACTTCAACCTCATTGCCTGCTTTTGTGGAACTAATTGATGCTTTTCCTGTAGGGAATATTACTGGAAGCTTTTATCACAGAATCACAGACTTGTTGAGGCAGGAATAGACCTCTGAGATCATCAAGTCCAGCCTATGACCCAACACGACAACACCTAACTAGACCATGTCACTAAGTGCCACATCCAGTCACATCCAAATCTTCTTTTTCCATTTGTTTGATTGAAACATTATTTAGCACTTTTAAAGCCTTTTCTCTTTCTCTCCAGAACCCTTGTGCTCTTCTCTAGAAGCCCACCTGAAAACTAAATTAGATTTTATTGCTGCAGCCAAGCTGGGGGGACGGGATGGGACAGGACATGTAGGGGCAGATGTTGGTGGTGGTGACAAAGAGGGGTGACAGCTCTTGCCCTGGCTGGGGACACTGATGGATTTAACAGGGAATAAGGTGCAGGGATCTGGGGGACCCCCAAATCCTTGCTGCATGTTCCCAGGAGGGGCTGCGCAACCTCCTTGGGCACCCAGGAGCATCCCCTGGAGCTGCCTGGCAACATCTGGGAAGGATTGAGAAACCATGGAGGGAGGAACAGGTTAGTGACCTGTGGTGGGACTGTCCCATGGGTCAGATGGTCGGGTGAACCCATGGGTCCTGCCCCAGGACCTTATCCATGCCTGGGGCTGCTCCGGTGCAAGGCACAGCACCCCTAGGTGCAGGTTGCAGCACCTCAACACGCAGACAAATACCTCTGGTCCTCCTGCATTAAAAAAAATAATCCCCCAACCCATACCCTGGATTTGAAGCTGAAGCTGGGTCCAGGCATTTTTGGGGGAGGAGGATACAAAAATGAGTGGTGGGAGCCTGTTTTTTCCGGTGCAGCAGCACCTGGGGGGAAACAGCTCATGGGGAAGCCCTGCCAGGGGAGTGATGCTCGGGCAGGTGTCACCCAGTTGTGTCCGTGGTCCTGGGTGACCTTCAGGGATGTTCTCTGTCTTTTAAAATAACTTGTCAGTGGTTTAATTTTAGTCTTGGCTTTTTTTAATTTTTGGTCCTCTGGCTTTTTTGTTTTGAGGGAGGGGAGGGTGAAGGGTCGGCGTTGGTTGATGAGCAGATTGAGTGGGTGGAGGTGGCTTTTGGGACATGTCTCCTGGTGTGGGGAGAGTCTGTGTCGCTGTCACCTGGACCAAACAGAGCCCGTGTCATTAGTGCAAAGATAATTTTGCTGAGGGAAATGAGAAAAAAAACCACACAAAAGAGGAGTATGGACATAGTGCTTTTTCTTCTCTCGGTGAAATGTGGCTGTGCTGGACTCGGAGAAAAGAAGTTATTTTCATTTTATTTCACCCTGAGTATCTCCTCAGAGAGGCTGGGTGGCCATGTGGATGGGCCATGCAGTGAAAATTTGGCTTTTTGGCGATTCCTTTCCCCTGGCCCAGCTCCCACCCCTGAAGGATGCTCTGGAGGATGCCCTGCGGTACCGTACCCGGCCCTGCAGCTGATGCTGTCACCCTCTGGGTGTTTCGGGGTCCCCTCCAGGCGTTTGAGGGTCACCCCAGGCTTAGCTGGGAGAGGTGGGTGGGTGACCCCCACGATCCCCTGCAGCCTTCGTTAGGCTTTTCTTGGTGCCGCTCGCTGGGAGCCGATGGGAGGAGGAAAGCACGTGAATTCGTTTAAATTAACCAGCGGTGAAAGCTATTAATAATTAAGCGCCTACTGTCAGGAAAACAATGGTAGCCTTGAATAACTGTCCCAGCTTTGTTACTTACAGCTTCTGCTGTGTGAGAAGGGAAGGGATATTAATCCTAGAATGGTAGGGGTTGGAAGGGATCTCTGGAGATCCAGTCCAACCCCCCTGCCAGAGCAGGATCACCCAGGGCAGGCCACACAGGAACAGATCCAGGGGGGTTGGAAAGTCTCCAGAGCAGGAGACTCCACAGTTTCTCTGGGCAGCCTGGTCCAGGCTCCCTCACCCTCACAGCAGAGATGTTTCTCCTCGTGTTGAGGTGGAACTTCCTGGGTTCCCATTTGTGCCCATTGCCCCTCGTCCTATCCCAGGACACCACAGAAAAGAGCCTGGCCCCTTTCACTTGATCCCCACCCCTCAGAGATTTCTAGACATGAATCAGATCCCCCCTCAGGCTTCTCTTCTCCAGACTAAACAGCCCCAGTTCTCTCAGCCTTTCCTCACAGGAGAGATGTTCCAGTCCCTTCCTCATCCTCGTAGCCTCCGTTGGTCTCTCCAGTTATTTCCCTGTCCCTCTTACACTGGGGAGCCCAGAACTGGATATGACACTCCAGAGGTGATCTCACCAGGACAGAGCAGAGAGGGAGGAGGACCTCTCTTGACTTGCTGGACACACTCTTCTTTATGCATCCCGGGATGATCCCCTCGCCTTTGATGATGGGTTGGCAGGGCAGGTTCCCATCTCCCTGTGTGCCGGCCCCACGGCCGTGCTGGATGGCTCCAGGATCTGCTGCAAAGAGCTGGGACTCCAGCATCCCCCTCCTGCCTCCGACTCACCAGGGATGGAGCGTGCGGGGCAGCGAAGGAAGCTGCCTTTGACATCTCCTTGGCCATTCTCATCCTGCCTGCTCCATGAGTACTGCTTCGAAGTTGCACTGGGGCGAGCGCTGGGATTCTGGTTTGGTGATTTGGGGAGATGGGAAGTGGGGCACTGGCAGCTGCTGGGGCTGGGATTCCAGGGAGCTGCTGTGCCATCATCCCAGAATCCCGGTGAGCCGCGGAGCTGCTGCTTGTTAAGCCAACAAGCGCTTTTTTTTCCCCCTGCGAGCGCCTGCCGAGCACAGTTTAAACTCGGCGACGACTGCGTGGGAAATGATACGAGGCGATGGGAATGGGAATGAAACGGCTGTGGCCCGGCTGGGGGAGGGATTGTTGATGTAGCTGAGGCTGTTGAGCAGTAAAAGAAAGCGGGTGGAGGGGCTCCGGTGGCATCGGAGCCGTTTCTGACCCCAGCGTCCTGAGGGGGACCAGCTCATCTTGGAGGTGTCAGGTGGGGCTGATCCTTCCCTCCTCCCCCAGCATCCAGGTCGCATTGGAGGGTCTTGGTGCTGCCCAAATAGGCATCCAACGCTGATTCCATCCCGGGTGCCCCCGCTTCTGCCCTCCTGACTTCAGGAAGGAGGCCCCAGGGCACTACAGGCTGGTGAACCTCCCCTCGATCCCTGGGAAGGTGATGGAGCAGCTCATCCCTGCAATGATTTCCCAGGCACATGACGGACAAGGAAGTCACCAGGAGTAGTCAGTATGGATTCACTAGGGGCAAGTCCCCAGCATGGACCAGTATCCACTGGGATCTGAGCATCGTTACTGGGTCATGCTTGTTCTTGCAATCCTGCATCTTCCATCTTCTCCATCCTTGCTGGCCAAGCTCAGGAGATGCAGAACAGAGGGATTTACTCCACGTTTTCCCTTCTCCTTCCCACCACAGGCTCCTACCTGATGGTGAACTCCTCACAGCAAGCCCCGGGCCAGAGAGCTCACCTGCTTTTCCAGGCGCTGAGCGAGAATGACACCCACTGCCTCCAGTTCAGCTACTTCATGTACAGCCGGGACGGCCACAGCCCCGGCACCCTCAGCGCCTACGTCCGGGTGACGGGAGGCCCAGTGGGCAGCGCCGTCTGGAACACCTCCGGCTCCCACGGCCGCCAGTGGCACCAGGCGGAGTTGGCCGTCAGCTTGTTCTGGCCCAGCGAGTACCAGGTGAGCCCCAGAAGAACCCCCCACCTCGTGTGGTGTCTCAGACCCCCCAACAATGGGTGACCCTTCTGTTTGGTGCTGCAGGTCCTCTTCGAGGCGGTGGTCTCCAGCGAGCGTAGGGGTTATCTCGGCTTGGATGACATTTTGCTCTTGAATTATCCCTGTTGTAAGTGTCGGGGGATGGGACCCAAGGGGGGGCGATGGTGGGTGAGCGGGTGCTGCTGAGGTGGGTTGAGTAGTGGGCTTCGGAGTTGGTGCCCATTGGGATGGTTCGGGGGCAAGCTGGTGGATCAGGGTGCGGCCTGGTGACGCCTGATTGTCCCATTGTCACCTGGGCTGGTGGAGCTCCATCTCCTGGGTACCTCTGGGGCTTTGTTTCTATCTCCATCCCCATCACCACCAGCTCTAACATTTCTTCAGTTTTTATAAGACTTTGGAGAAGCTCAAACTGAACCTGTGGCCCAAGTCTCCCCACCAAGAGAGGCCACCTGGGCTGCTGGAGACCTAAAATCCCAGGCTGTCCCAACATATTTCTTCCAGGCTGAGGTAGAAGCTCTGCCCTCCTCTGTCAACCCCATAGCCCCTGTCTGACACCAGTATCAGGGGACACTGGGGAGGGAAGGCTGCATCCTTCCCTGGGATGCTGGCTGGCTGTGTGGGGACAAAGCCCTGACTCTGGGCTCAGAATCCTGCCCAGGATCTTCTCCATGAACTTGCTGGAACGGGATCCTGGCCGACCTGTGAGGATGGGCACCGAGCCCGGCCACAGCTCTGCTCCAGCCTCAGCATCCCTGGTGGGGTTTTGGACTGGGGTGGGATTTTTGCGGCGATCCCAACGTTTGCGTCCCTCGGCAGCCAAAGCGCCTCACTTCTCCCGCCTGGGCGACGTGGAGGTCAACGCGGGGCAGAACGCCACCTTCCAGTGCGTGGCCGCCGGCAAGGCCGCCGAGGCCGAGAGGTTCCTCATGCAGGTGAGCAACGGTGGTGGTGAAACCAGTATCTCCACCGTCAATCCCATACCTTCCAGACACGTCTCAGTGTCTCCCCTTTGGGAGAAAACCCAACTGGGCAGGGGGGACAGGGACAAACCCCCCCTACTTTTAAGGGGACATCATTTGGGGCCGCACTTGGTGGTCCTGGATGTCACACCGTGCCTCTTGGTGACGTCTTGTCTCTCCTCACGGGGCAGAGGCAGAGCGGCGAGGTGGTCCCTGCTGCCTCCGTGAAGCACATCAGCCACCGGCGCTTCCTGGCCACCTTCCAGCTGGACGAGGTGTCCAAGGAGGAGCAGGACCTCTACCGCTGCATCACCCAGTCCAGCCGCGGCTCGGGCGTCTCCAACTTTGCCGAGCTCATCGTGAAAGGTGGGTGACTTGACCGCTGCACGCCAGGTTTCTGGGTCATGGATGGGCTGTTTCTGCTCCACTGTTGGTAGAGGAAGAGGAAGGTGGGACTCTTGGAGCGGTGGGATCGCAGGTTCTCGCAAATGAGTTGCTACACACGGATGGTTCGGCATAAAACCAGGAAACTGCCTTTCCCGGTGGCCTTAGATCATTTATTTTTGATTGCAGTAGGTGGGAGTTAATTAATTATGGTGAAACTGTGCAGCTCCGTGCTGGGCAGTGGATCTTCTAAAGATAATTAAGGTTTGATGGGATGAAACCCTATTGCAGCTTTTAAAGCCTTACTAAAAGCGATGGGAGACAAATTCATGGGCTGAAGTTTAAAGGCTGGATGGTGCCCTCCCATGCTTTGCTGTCCATCCCCATGTCCTCGGGGTGGGGGATTTGAGTTTGTCCTCTGTCCTGTCACGTCAAGGTGGTGGGTTGGTTTGGGAAGAGATGTTGAGAATGTCTTGGGTGTAGCTAGTGAAAAATCAAAGAAAACGGTGGTGCCTGTGGTGGTTCCAGTGCCTCCAGGGTAGGGATGCTATGGAGCTTCTTCTGGAGGGGGTTGCTCCACCTCTCTCTTCTCCACTCTCTTCCAGAGCCCCCCACTCCCATCGCACCTCCCCAGCTACTCCGGGCTGGCTCCACTTACCTCATCATCCAGCTCAACACCAACTCCATCATCGGCGACGGCCCCATCGTGCGCAAGGAGATCGAGTACCGCATGACCTCGGGGCCCTGGTCGGAGGTCCACGCCGTCAACATGCAGACCTACAAGCTCTGGCACTTGGATCCGGACACGGAGTATGAGATCAGCGTCCTGCTCACCCGGCCTGGCGAGGGGGGCACCGGCAAACCGGGACCGCCCCTCATCAGCCGCACCAAGTGTGCGGGTGAGTCATAGAATCACAGAATGGTTTGGGTGGGAAGGGACTTTTCAAGGTCATCTGCTCCAACCCCCCTGCAGGGAGCAGGGACATCTGCAACTAGAGCAGGTTGCTCTGAGCTCCATCCGACCTCGCTTGGAAGGTTTCCAGGGATGGGGCAGCGACCAGCTCTCAGGACAACCAAAAAAGTGGAGATCTGTGCTGCTGAGCTTGGAGTGAGATGGGAACCAGCGGATGCTTCCTCCTCACACATGGCAGGAGCAGAGCAGGACTGGGCCACAGCCCCAGAGCCGTGAGGTGTCCCCGGTGGCTTTGGCGATGGCTGTGAGGAGCCCCTTGAGTGGAGTTGGCTTCGGAGAGGGATGCGCTGAGGTGTGGGAGGCGAGCGGCCAGTGGTGGGCAACGATGCAAACCCCGAGCCAGGCCTCCCAGTGAGAGGCTGGCGGCAGCTTCTCGTCCCAGATTAGTTTTCAGAGGCGCTGTGGGAAAGCCCAGGTTTCCATATCACCTTGGGGCTGGTGACGGGTGCTTTTGGACACTTGCTGTCCTATATTTGACTTCCTATTTTGATTGGGTTCAGGCTCCCCCTGCTCTCCCCGTGTGCCATGACTATGCGTTTTCCTCCCCGGCTTCCCGTGGATCATGGCAGGTTTGCAGATGGTGACACAGTCACCCTTCCTCCACCCGAAGGCATCCTCCTCATCCTCCAGTCCTCACTAGCTCCTCTACATCTCCTGAGGGTTTCAGGATCCAACCTGGGAAAAACCTCTGGGTTGCTGCCCCTGGCTCGAGAGGAGATTCCCCACATGGCCACGTGCCACTGGCCATCACTGGCCCCAGAGGATTTAAATGGACTGGAATACAAAAGAGAGGGGAGATCCAAAGCCTGGAACCACGTGAAGGTGTGGGAAGCTCTGGAGACCTTGGGGAGAGGAGGAGGGAGAGGTCCTTGTGCCCTTGGCCACCAATGGGAGTGTTGCTGGTGTTTGGTGGGTTTTGACAGAGCTGGAGATGGTTAAACCCGGGGTCCCCGCAGCGTGGGGCTGTGCCTGTGGCCGTGCTCTCCCCTCCAAAACCAGCTGGGGTTTTGCACGGTCACGTGAGGCCATCGGGACCTGCAGGAGCTTCTGCTGAGGTTGCAGAAGCCTCTTGCAACCCTGAGCTGCCCGAATTGCTCTCTGGTGCAAATCCCAGGGGAATTGCTGGGAGATCAGCTCTGGGACAGAGTGGGCGAACACCCTCCTTCCCTCTCGGTGTCCTTCCCACCACCCTTGGATGTGGAGAGGGGGTTTACTGCCAGTACCCCAAAGCCCTGGTGCGTGTGCTGTTGGGAAAGGAGCTAAGCTCCTGGTTAAATCCGACTTCTGTTCATGCCAATTAGAGCTAATTAAAGTCCTTCCTGATGATGACACTTGGTTTCTGTCCTTTCAAGAGCCTGACAGAGGCTCAAGGAGAACACGAGAGTTCCCATCACCAGGCACGTTTATCTGGTGGTTTATGGATGCTCCTGGTGCCCACTGAGGCTCTGCACTGGCTGGAGGAATGGGACTGGTACCCAGCTTCACCTCCTTGGGGGAAGATGAGCTAATGAGGGCTGCTGTCCCAGCAGTGGTGGTGGGTTTGAGGCCCAGTGATGTTCCCAGCCCTGTCTGCAGGGCAGCAGCAGCCAGTGCTTGGGACTGGTTCTGGTTGTGAGGTCAGGGTTGTTCTCTGCTCTCCCCTGTCTTGTTCCTGCTGTGAAGACTTTCACAGAATCAGACTCCCAGCATGGTGGGGGTGGGAAGGGCCCTCTGGAGCTCCTCTGGTGCCACCCCCCTGCTCCAGCAGGGTCACCCAGAGCAGGGGGCCCAGCAGCGCAGGGTCCAGGAGGATTTGGAATCTCTCCAGAGAAGGAGACTCCCCAAGCTCTCTGGGCAGCCTGGGCCAGGCTCCAACCCCCTCCCACCAAAGAAGTTGCTCCTCCCGCTCCCAGGGAACCTCCTGGGTTCCAGTTGGTGCCCGGTGCCCCTTGTCCTGGCGCTGGGCACCACTGAGCAGAGTCTGGCCCCGGCCTCTTGCCCCCCGGGGGCCCTTGAGCTCTTGCTCAGCCTTGCTCAGCTCCCCTCTGGGGCTGCTCTTCTGCAGCTGAACAGCCCCAGGGCTCTCAGCCTTTCCTGGCCACACAGATGCTCCAGGCCCTTCAGCAGCTTTGGAGCCCCCACTGGACTCTCTCCAGTCACTCCTTGTCTCTCTTGAACTGGGGAGCCCAGAACTGGACCCAGTACTCCTTTCCCTGATAATATGCATTAACCCATGAGGTGTTTTGCTTCATCACTCATCCCTCCCTATCTTTCTTCCCCCCTCAGAGCCCATGCGGGCCCCCAAGGGTCTGGCTTTCTCCGAAATCCAGTCCAGGCAGCTGACGTTGCAGTGGGAGCCTCTGGGTTACAACCTGACCCGCTGTCACACCTACACCGTCTCGCTCTGCTACCGCTATTTCGTGGGCACCGGCCACAACCAAACCTTCCGGGAGTGCGTGAAGATGGAGCGTAACGCCAACCGCTACACCATCAAAAACCTCCTGCCCTACAAGAACATCCATGTCAAGCTCATCCTTTCCAACCCCGAGGGTCGCAAGGAAGGCAAGGAGGTGGTATTCCAGACGGATGAGGATGGTGAGTCCGTGCTGGGAGCTGTGTCATCCCCAAAACCAGGACTCTGTGGTTGGTGAACTGCCCGGGTGCTCCCTGTGGCCTGGTGCATCTGTGGCTCTCTGCCAGGGGCATGGGGGGAATATCTCCTGCGGCTAAAGGGAAGGTGAAAAGGCTGTTGCAGCCCTAGGGCTGTACAAGGGGATGTCAGAGAACAGGGCGGAGGTGGCCTGAGGGGATGAGGGACCTGGATGGAGATGTCACTGCAGAAATCCTGCCCTTGTCCTCTGAGAAGAGGGGTTCAGCCAGGCCCAGCCTCTTCTCCCAAGTGACAAGGCCTCAAGTTGCCCCAGGGAATGTTTAGGTTGGAGCTGAGGAACAATTTGTTGCCCTGCAGGGCTGTCCAGGCCTGACCCAGGCTGCCCAGGGCAGGGCTGGAGTCCCCATGATCTCTGGAGGAGTTTCCAAGGCGTGGAGATGTGGTGCTGAGGGACAGGGGTTAGTGGTGCCCTGGAAGTGCTGGGGGAATAGTTGGACTTGATGATCTTGAAGGCCTTTTCCAACCAAAGTGATTCTGTGATTCTGTTTCTGGGAGATTACTGTTAACTAGGGCCCAGGGTTCCCTGGCTTCCCTGATGCTCTTACCCAGTTAAGTTTGCTCTCTGGTGGGTTTGGGTTGTGCAGATGAGCTCTGGGGTTGAGCAGGTGTTAAGAGGTCTCTGGCCCCGGTGACGTGCCAGAAGCATTGCTCACGGACAGCTGAACTGTTTCCTTTCTCCCTGTCCTGGCCATGTCCTGGGGTTGGGTCCCCGTTGCTGACACCCAAGCAGGACTGACGTCCTCCCTGGAAGCTCCACCATTCCTCCAGGACCCCTGGGTTTGGCACCTCTTGCTCCTGCCCAACCCTTGCCTGAGGATGTCCTGGAATTGGAGCCACTTGGAGAAATTGCCCAGGTCTGACCTTACCATGCACCGTGGTCCCTGGCTGAGGCTTTCTGTCAGCAAAGTGCTGGGGTCATTTTGGGCTCTGGAGGTGTGATGAATGTGTCAGGAGGTACAGGGCAGAGCTGGCTCCATGTCTCCAGTGGCACCCATCAGTGATGGACCACATCCAGGGCTAGCATCTCCCACTAACAACTCCTTCTGCTCATCACATCCTCTGTGCTGTCCCATCAGCATCTCCTCCACGTGCTGTGACAACTCGGCTGCTTTTGAGGACCGTTGGGCATCCTCAGATACTCCTGCTCTGGTGGCTGGGTGGGTGATGGAGTCTCATCCTGGTCTGTGGAGGGCAACAGTGGTTGGGGTTGATATGGGTTGCAAGGAGCTACTGGGTGCTGACCGTGGCGGGAGCATCCCTGGCTCTTGCAGAGTCACCAACGCTCACTGTTGAGCAAGAACTTCATTAGTCTCCAAAGTGCTTCAGAGCATCAAGAATCAGCAATTAAGTGGAGGAATTGATAATTGCAGAGGAGCCAGCCAACTCCAGACCCCTTGGACAATCCCCAAGGAAATCCTGCCATGAAACCCCCCTGCGTGGGACCCCCCTCCATTTGGGACCCACCGGATGGTGCCGCTTCTGAGTTTTGCTCATAGCTCCCCNACCCACCTCCATTTGGGACCCACCTCCATTTGGGACCCACCTCCATTTGGGACCCACTGGATGGTGCCGCTTCCGTTTTCCAGGCTGGAAAACAAACCCTGCAGAGCTGGAGCGGAACTGGGTGGGTTCTTGGGTCCCGTTTTCATCTCTAAAATCTAAATTTGGCACCATTCTCTGCACATCACCACTTGCATCCTCCCTGAGCCTGCCCGGCCGAGGGCACCCGGCGTCACGCTCCTGACGGTTTATTTTCTGGCTGTAATTGTTTCAGCTGTTCTCACTGTGCTGTGACTGCTCCAGCTGTTTTCCTATTGAATATTAATCCAGGAGCTCCAGATGTCTTTTTGCTGTACTGTCCTCGCTCCAGCTGTTCTCCCCGATGCCTCGGTTAACTGGGGCTTGTGGCTTCCTCCTTGGCTTGAACTCAGAGCTGTGTTTGGTCTGGGTGGGATCAAGTGACGGATGTCTACCTATGGATGTGTTGCAGACCATTGAATGGTTTGGGTGCGAAGGGACCTTGCAAGACCATCTGGTGCAACCTCCCTGCAGGGAGCAGGGACATCTGCAACTAGAGCAGGTTGCTCAGAGCCCCATCCAACCTCCCCTGCAATAGTTCCAGGGATGGGGCAGCGACCACCTCTCAGGGCAACCTTGGCCAGGCTCTCACCACCCTCAGCAGCAAAAATCTCTCCCTTCTCTCCAGTCTAAATGTCCCTCTTTTAGTTTCAAACCCATCCCCCTTGTCCTGTCCCAACAGGTCCTGCTCCAAAGTCTGTCCCCATCTTTCTGACAGGCCCCTTGGAGCCCTGAAAGGCCCCCAGAAGGTCTCCAGGGAGCCTTCTCTTCTCCAGGCTGAAGAAGCCCAACTGTCCCAGCCTGGCCTCCCAGCAGAGGGTTCCAGCCCTCCCAGCATTGCTGGGGCTCCTCTGGCCCCGCTCCAACAGCTCCCTGTCTCTCCTGGGATGAGGACTCCCAAGCTGGAGCCAGCCCTGCAGGGGGGGGTCTCCCCAGAGCCCTGGGAGCAGAGGGGCAGGATCCCCCCCTGGCCCTGCTGCCCACGCTGCTGGGGATGAGCCCAGGGGGCCGGGGGCTGCTGGGCTGTGAGCGCACGGGGCCGGCTCAGCTCCAGCTCCTCACTTCCAGCACCCGCAGGTCCTTCTCCCAGGGCTGCCCTTGATCCCTTCACCCCCAGCCTGGGCCGATCCCGGGGTTTGCCCTGACCCAGCTACAGGACTTGCATTTGACCTGGTTGAACCTCATGAGGTTCAAATATTATGTGTGAGCTTAGCCCAGCGTGTCCCTGCCTGGGAGAGTGGTGGGGATTTGAGCTCCCACAACTGGCCGATGGGGGGCTACCTGTGTAATTAAGCCAGAGTGGTGAAGACTCGTTAGTCATAGGACCCTTGATTGTGGTTTACTTTGGCACGAGGCTGTCTTCAGTTGGAACATCGATGGTGCAGCTCTGGAGCTTGTCTCGGGGGACCCTGATGTGGGCTGCCTTCCCATCCTGGGTGATAAACCCTGATTTCTGGGCTGGAAAACTCACTTTGGAGACGTTAATAACAGGGCCACACCAGGGGCATTGTTCACAAGCATCCCCTTTGGACCCAGAGCAAAGTCCTGCTGGCTCCCGGTGCATGGACAGGACACTGAGAGGAATGACCCATCACAGGTTGTCCAACTGGTGTTTCAGTGCCCTCTATAGATCCAGGGGAGCTCCGTGACCCACGGCTGGAGATTTTTTCAACTGTATCTGCCCAAAATGCTGTGACTCCGCTCTAGGTGCCTGTGGAAATCCCACCGCAGCGCGTTGGTGCCGCGGGGAGGGGTCTGCAGGGAGCCGGTTCTCTCTTGTGCGGGCAGGGTGAGCACAGTGCAGCCGGAATAATCCTATGGAAATCCATAAAGAAATACGTAGATGTGTCTGTGTGGATGGCAGAGGGGTATATGCACACCTGGGAGCCACTGGGCTCTTCATCCCTGGAAGTGTTTAAGCCCAGACTGGATGAGGCTCTGGGCAACCTGGTCTAGTGGGAAATATCCCTGCTCATGGCAGGGGGGTTGGAACTGGATGATCTTGAAGATCCCTTCCAACTCAAGCTATATTCTGTTAGATATATATATAACCAATCTATAGAGGTATACACATTCCTGCCCTCGAGGTTTCCTTAATTCCCCGCGAATTTAATAAGCGCCTTGTGTACGCGTTGTAGGACGCGGCGCCTCTGATTAAATTAACTTGTAAATCAAGCGGAAATTGGGTAATTGCCCGGTGGGAAGCGCGCGGAAGGCGCCGCCGCTCCCTCGGCCCTGTCGTTAGATCGGAATAAAAGCTGTGGGGGGAAAAAAAAATAATAAAAAAATAGATAAATCCAAGGGAAGGGCTGATATCCCGCTGGGATGAGAGGGTGTGTGTCTCAGGGGTCGAGCCCAAAGCAGAGGATGCTGCTGGGGAATCGTGGTCCTCCTCGTTGACCCCCTCGGGTCCAGAAATCCACGGTGAGGAAGGGATATTGATCCCGGTGCCGTGTGGTTTGTGGTGATTATCATTGCTGGGGTTAATTAGAGGGGAAGGTTGGGGCTTGTCGAGCTCGTCTGCAGGTGAAGATGTTATTGCTCCGAGCGCCGGCAGCGTCTCCTGAGGTGGCTCTGGGAGTGGGATTTGGGGAAAAAGGAATTTTTTTTTTTTCTGTTTTTTTGTACTGGTAAAATCAGGAGAGCTCGGCCGGCGTGTGGGGCCACTGGATACTGGGTGCGATGGCAAAAACGGTGCCTGTGGGGTTCGTGCTGTGGTGTGGGGACTTTGCCCTGTGGCAAAGTGTCACCAGTGGGCTTGAGAGCACAGCAGGAACATCGTTGCCTTGGGGAGCATCTCCCTGGGTGAGCCACCAGCCCCGTCTGCTGTACGTGCTGGAGCTGGGCGATGTGGTGGCTTGGTTGTGGAGGAGAGGTGCTGCTGGTGCCTAGAGGGCTTTCCTGGAGGGTTTTTCACAGAATCCCAGCGAGGTGAGAGTGGAAGGGCCCTCTGGAGCTCATCTGGTGCTACCCCCCTGCTCCAGCAGGGTCACCTAGAGCAGGGGCCCCAGCAGCGCAGGGTCCAGGTGCCTTTGGAATCTCTCCAGAGCAGGAGACTCCCCAAGCTCTCTGGGCGGCCTGGGCCAGGCTCCAACACCCTGCCAGCACCACCTCGGTTCCAGTTGGTGCCCGGTGCCCCTTGTCCTGGTGCTGGGCACCACTGAGCAGAGTCCACCCCTCCCCTGTACTGGTGTACACTGGGTTTCTTGTCTCATCCGATAACGTCCCCTTTCCCTCCCCAGTGCCCGGTGGCATTGCCTCCGAGTCCCTCACCTTCACCCCTCTGGAGGACATGATATTTCTGAAGTGGGAGGAACCGGTGGAGCCCAACGGCCTCATCACACAGTATGAGGTACGTCCCACCTGGCTGTGGCACCGGCTTGGGGACCCCACAGGAATACTGGGAGGGTCCTATTGAGGGGGATGTGGTGGGGAGGGTTTGGGGCAACTGCTGCTCTCAATGAAGGGGATTAAGGGTGGCTGCAGTGCTACTGCTGCCCCTGAACCCTTCCTTTGGAGCGATGGCTCCAGCCTGTGCTTATCCTCCTCCCAAAAGGGTCTGTTCCTGCTTGAGGAGTCCTGCTTTTGGGGTCTCTTACATCATCCAGCAGCGACTCTTCCAATGAACCTCTGCTTTTGATTTACCTCAAAAAGCATCTGCCTTCCAGGCTGCCCCCATGATCATCCCCTCCTCTGAATTCATCCCTATAATCCCCTCCTTGCCTGGATCTGGGGTCTCTCCCCTGTCCCGTGGCTGCTGGTGACACTCTACCCTGTCCTTGTAGATCAGCTACCAGAGCATCGAGTCCTCAGACCCGGCGGTCAACGTGCCCGGCCCGCGGCGCACCGTCTCCAAACTACGCAACGAGACCTACCACGTTTTCTCCAACCTCCACCCTGGTACCACCTACCTCTTCTCGGTCCGGGCCCGCACCGGCAAGGGCTTTGGCCAGACGGCGCTCACCGAGATCACCACCAACATCTCCGGTAGGTTCCCTTGGCCTCCACACCTGGTGCTGAGGCTTCTCCTTCACAGTGCTGGACCCCCTGGTGCGCTCCTGTGGAGTTTGAGCTATCAGTGTGTAAGTGAGGGATTAATTAACTTCGTTAATAAGCCTTGTGGTACTTGGGCTGTTTGCTCCTGTCCCTGGCGTCGTTATTAAACCGCAGCAAATGAGCTGAGCCCTAATGGGGGCACTGAGACGGCAAAGTGGCACAAGGTGGACCCCAGCGGCCTCTGGTGATGGCTTGGGGGCCATGGGGGTCCCCCACCTTGGTCTGGGGGGCTGCTGCTGGGCTGGTTTGGGTGCACTTCTGCCCTGACTGGGGTGCGGGCAGTTCAGAGCGGGGCTGTCCCCGGGGTGCTGCTTGAGGCTGGAGCATTTGGGTGCTGCTGGGGTTGGATCCTGTTCCCATCTCCTCCTGTCTGGCAGACCGGTGTGGTGACCCCTCTCTACACACACCCACGGGGTCCTCTCCCAGAGACCTTGAGGGGTGTTCTTTACCTGCAATAACTCACATTATGCTGCTTGGTGGTGCCAGGCCATGGGCAAGGCTACTCGTGCCTCAGTTTCCCCTGTGAACTGAGGACAGCTCTGACTGCACCCCTGGGAACCAGATCTCACCGCTGCTCCCTTTGCAGCTCCCACCTTCGACTACGGGGACATGCCGTCGCCGCTGAGCGAGTCGGAGAGCACCATCACCGTGCTGCTGCGGCCGGCCCAGGGCAGAGGGGCTCCCATCAGGTAGGTTTGGATGAGAACCCCCCCAAAACGGGATGGGATGACACGTGGTGGGGCTGAGCACCAAGGGAAGGACAGACTCATCCTTTTTATGAAGCTAAGCCACGCCTGGTCCTCCCCAGCACCTACCAGGTGATTGTAGAAGAAGACCGACCCAAGAAGCTCAAGCGGGAGCTGGGGGGGCAGGAGTGCTTCCCGGTGCCGCTCACCTTCGACGACGCCGTGTCCCGTGGCTCTGTCCACTACTTTGGGGCTGAGCTCCCCGCCAGCAGCCTCACCGAAGCCAAACCCTTCACTGTGGGGGACAACCAGACCTACAGCGGCTACTGGAACCCGCCGCTGGAGCCCAAGAAGGCCTATCTCATCTACTTCCAAGCCATGAGCAACCTCAAAGGGGTGAGTAGCTGTGGGACCCTGCTCCAACCAGTGGTGGGGTGTCTGGGGTCCCAGTTGGATCAAGCAGGAGCCCGGTTGGGTTTTGGGGTGGGTGGTCAGATAAAATGGGACTTGTTTTAGATCCAGTTCCCATGGGTCCCCATTCTGGGCTCACCCTCAGTGTCCTGCCTGGGGGAAGCTGGTACTCTGGGCCACCCTTACAGCATTTTGGGATTATGGATGGATGTTCCCCTTGCTCCTGGCACCCTAAGGCTGTGCCCGTCCCCCTCCCAGTGCCGATGAGCGGAGGAGGCCAACCTCCACCACCCACTGCAGTACTGGCCAGGACCCCAACCAGCACCAACGTTGAGGAGACCACCTTCCTAAGGGCTGATCCTGGGGTGGAAAAGGACCATTTGGGCAGGGAGAGCAGTGTGTGTGTTACTGGGACCCGCTGCTGCCACAGCGGAGCTCCTGGGAAGCTGCCAAGTTCCCGGGAAGCTGCCCCCTCCCTGCCTGCTGCTGCCTGTTCTCTCGGAGAAGCCGTAACAGCCCCGCTCCGGCAGCAGCCCTCGCATCCCACCTGGCTGATTTTCCTTCAACTCACCGCTGGGGCCACCGGGACCCTCTGGAGATTCTTCTCTGCTTCACCTGCTCCAACAACTCCCATCCACGAGCTGTGAAAGCGAAGCAGCAGGACCCACGGCAGGATCCTCATCCCTCTTGGGAAAGGTGCTGGATTTTTGAATCCTTTCCTCCGCTCCGGAATCGTTCACACCTCGCTGGGTTGTAATTAGCACCGAGACGAACGGGGAGGATCTGGGCTCTGGCTCACACGGGTGCTCCTGGATATTAACTGGTGGCCGATGCTGGTTAATAGCCTTCCTGCTGGGAGGCAATGGATTTGTCCCAGTTGCTGCCAGACATCGTGAAAAGATGGACCCCAACTTGGGTTTTTTTTATGGATTTTGTGCCAGATGGAGCAAGAAGCAGGAGAAGCAAGAACTGATGCTGGAGTCAGCCCTGCCCTGGGCAGGTCTCGGTCTGAGGCTGGATGGAGCAGTGTTGCCAGCACTGGTGTCTCGAGGGGCTGGAGGATGCTTAGGGAAAAGGGGAATCCTGCCAAAATGGTGCTTTTTATTTTGCAACAGAAGTTGGATGCATGGAAAGGTGGAATATTTTACCTGAACCCATCCCTAGAAACGTAAATACTAAAATTGGTGGAGACCTGAGCTGGGAGCCCTCAGGACAACCTCAGCAGGATGAACAGCACACTGGGGCTGGGGCTTGGAAACTTCGGTGGGGGAAAAAAGACCCAACCGTGAAGCTCTGAAGGGTGACCTGGGAGTGTTTTAGATGCAGTTGGTGACATGCTGATGACCTGTGAATCCGCTGGGTCTGCTGAGTTCCTCCTTCGATCACCTTCAACTTTGCCGTCCCCTCTTTGCTGGGAGCAATGACCTCGGCTGAAACTGGTGGATACTGGTTTAGAGGATGCTGGAGACAGATCATTCCAGCAGCATCTCCTGGTGTGTGCAACCCCCCAGGAGCTCCTCTGGCACTGCAGCACAAATCACCTGCGAAATCCTTCGATTTGGGGCTCAAAGCACCAACAGACCAGCCCTGGGTCACCCCAGCCTCGCTCGGAGAGGGGAGCGGAGCCGCTGGGATGCTCATCCCACACTGACACCCCCTCCCTTTTTCTTCCTCCGTAGGAAACGCGGCTCAACTGCGTCCGGATCGCTCGCAAAGGTGAGTCCTCCCTCTCCCAGCCGGCGCGATCCCGCCGAGGCTGCGGAGCCAGGGCCGTGCTGGTGGGTGTCGTCACCAGCACTGGCAGCGGTCGAGGTGCACGTGACGGGTTATTGCAGCCTCCTCCTGTCCTCTTGTTTCCCCCATTTCTTTGGCATCAGGATTTTTCCCGTGGTTGAGTTTTTCCTCTTAATGTGATTGTGGTGGGAGGCTGGCGTCGGTGGTGCTGGGCGCTGAGTCCAGGGATGGACAAAGTTGGGCGTGACAAAAGGTGGCACAAAGGGACCGTCTCACCCCGTGGGAACTGAGAGAAGAACTTGCCCACGGTCATAGTGTGGCCCTGCAGAGCCCTGGAATGTCTTGGTGGAATCAGATGTGTTCAAGGAGCCATGTGCATCCCATGGGATAGATCCCAGTGTTTTCCTGCTTGGTGTTGTCACCCTCCTGAAGCTGAGCGTTGACCTCTCCTGCCTGTCCTTGTCCCCTGGCAGCTGCCTGCAAAGAGACCAAGCGTCCCTTGGAGGTGTCGCAGCACTCGGAGGAGATGGGCCTGATCCTGGGCATCTGCGCCGGGGGGCTCATCGTCCTGATTATCCTGCTGGGAGCCATCATTGTCGTCATTCGGAAAGGGTAAGGGGACCTCCTGCGGCTGCTGTTGCCTCGACCCATCCCCTCCTCCCAGCTCAGCCCTTCTCCAGCACGCCAGCATTAACTGGGAGTTACTGGGGGTGATATTGCTATGCTGGGTGCAGGCAGCCAGCCCTCCCTTGAGCTGTGCCTCTGTGTACTCCTGCATCCCACCAGGTGCCCTCCTTGCTCAGTGACACCAGGCAGATCAGGGGGCGCTGGGGACACAGAGAACCAAGGAGCAAAGTCCTGAGGGGATGTCCCTTTGCCCTAAGGACTCTGGAGCTTTGTTCCACTGACCCTCTCCCCTGTATTTTTCAGTCCTTTTCCTTTTTTTCTGCTTCTTCTTGGCTTGTGCTGCTCTGTTGATTCTGCATCAATGGATTCTGGCCAGGATCGGGCTCAGAGGGTCCCTGGGCTGGTGTTGAGCCTGGCTGTCCCCATCCTGCCAGCTCTCCCTCTGCTAATGGCAGCTGGGGGACCCCCGGATGTGCAGTTGTGGGGTGGTGGCCAGAAACCCCCCCATCTATGGCTGGTTGCCTGGCAGGCAGGGCACTGTGTCTCGCTCAAATGCTTGGGCAGACTCTGGCTCTTGTCCTGGGCTCCAGTTCCTCGAGAGCACCGGGAGGAGCAGCATCCCCCCCTTCTTCTGGGGCCAGGCAGGGAGTTGCTGGTGCTTGAACCATCCTTCATCCTCCTGGGCTTGTTTTAAGGGGGATTCCCTGAGCTTCCAGTGAAAGGTGAGCAATCCTTGGCTGAGAGCCTCCAGCCGACTCGAAACGAGCTGGTAAAACTGGGGTGCACGCTGGAGGGGAGGTTTTCCCAGGGCTGACTATCCCTGGACACTCTAAACTGCTCTCCCACCCCCATGGCGGGGTGCCCACACTCCCCGGCTCAGGAGCGGAGTGTGGCTGGTGTGGATGTGGCCGTGGCCGTCACGATGGCCTTTCTGTGGGGTGGGAGGGAGGAGAGCGAGGGCTTTTCGGGACACTCAACCCTGGGAGCGCCGGGGCTGCGGCTGCTGCTTTTCACTCGGGTGCAGTGCCCCGGAAAGCAGCTTCTTACCAAGCGGGGCTCGAGGCGGCACCGAGCCGGGGGGGCTCTTAAAGCTGGGGAAAAAGGGCAGCAATTAAACGCCTTCCCCGTGCAGGGCTGGGGATGATGGGAGGAAAGTACGTTAACGGCCGGCGGGGGGAGAGAAAAATAGCAGGGTACAACCTCAGCCCCGTGTAAATCTGCAAAGCTCTTTATGGCTTCGTTTGCCCTGAGAGGATTCTCGCTGGTTTATTCTGGAAGAGCAAAGCTGCAGCATCCCAGCGTGCTGCCAGGGGCACGGGACCGGCTCGTGGCGGCTCCCCGTCCGTACGGCATCGGGTCTGTCCGTCCCCGGTGGAGCAAACTCTGGTGGTGCTGATGCGGTTTTAAGAGTGATGCTGTGGGTAGGAAGCCCCCAGTTGTGGCTGAATCATTCCCATTGCTCCTGCTGTGGGGCAGGAGGAGAAGCAGTTTTGCTTCAGCATCCCAGGGTGAACCTGTTGAAGGACAAATCAGAGCCACAAATCAGAGCCGGTGCCGAGGGCCCCGAGGTTGGGGTTGTTGGGAAGCTGGAACGAGCTCATAAATCTCCTCCGGAGTGTTTTGCCGTTGGGAAAAAAACACTGACGTGGTGGAATGGAAAAGCATCCGCAGAATATGTTCCCCTCTAATAAACCCTGCGCTGGAAACGCATCCCATCTCCATCCCATCCCCATCCCATCTCTCCCAGTGAGGTTGCCAGGCCCCTAACTAACCGGCTCCTGGAGGATCCCCTCCATTTTGGACATCTTTGCTACTCAGGCTTTAAAATTGTGGAATAACCCCTCAGACAAGGGGTACTGTGGACGCTCCACCGGCGGTGTGGGGTTCCTGGTCGCCCTGAGAGCTGGTGTCTGGGCTCGGCTGCTGGGACACCAAGTCGATAACCTACAGATTCAAAAGGGGAATTGGGTTTCTTTACGATACGACAGCCGAGTCGCCCCGTAACCCTCTTTCCCTGTGCCGGAGAAGAGCCGGTTATGCAATTGTTGCTGTTCTCTCTTTGTCCGCACGCTCGCCAGGAGGAACTACTATTCTTATTCCTATTACCCGTAAGTAATTGTCATTCTCTTTCCCCTTCGTCCTCCCTCCTGGCCTCCCCCCTCTCCCTGCAGCTCCCACAAGTCCTTTTCTCTGCTGAGTACATTTTAAGGGCCTCTTTGGCTCTGGGAAAATAACGTTGCCCAGCTCATTAAAGGCTGAAGGCAGCGGAAAGTGGAAGGGTCAGCAATTCTGGGTTGAATTCTGGATTTTGGCAGCGTCTTGCCATGTCCCGGCCCCACCCAGATGCCGACCTGCGCTCAGCTTCCCTGTTTATCCTTCTTCTGGTTTAATCCCTGCTCTGGCTTCTTGGGAGCCTGATGCTGCCTCTCAAAAACCCTCACTTGGGTGTTTTTGCCTAAATGTCTTGGATTTGGGGTATGAGGTTCTGTTCCAGAGAGAGCTCCTGGGCTTTCCCAGCATCATCGGTAGGTGCCTAACTGGGTTAAAGCCTTTGTTAGGTGCCCATGGTGGGAAAAAGCCTCCCTGGCAGGTGCTGAGCGCAGGTGCGGTCAGAGAGGTCCAGCCCATCCCTTGGGATGGATTTGGCTCCCTGACATGGTTTTAGAATCATAGACTGGTTTGGGTGGGCATGGGCCTTTAGAGGTCATCTGGTCCAACCCCCCTGCAGGGAGCAGGGACATCTGCAACTAGAGCAGGTTGCTCAGAGCCCCATCCAACCTCCCCTGGGATGGTTCCAGGGATGGGGCAGCGACCACCTCTTGGGGCAACCTGGGCCAGGCTCTCACCACCCTCAGCAGCAAAAATCTCTCCCTTCTCTCCAGTCTGAATCTCCCTTTCTTAGTTTAAACCCATTGCTCCTTGTCCTGTCCCACCAGGCCCTGCTCCAAAGTCTGTCCCCATCTTTCTGACAGGCCCCTTGAAGCCCTGAAAGGCCCCCGAAGGTCTCCCTGGAGCCTTCTCTTTTCCAGGCTGAACAAGCCCAGCCCTCCCAGCAGAGGGTTCCAGCCCTCCCAACATTGTTGAGGCTCCTCTGGCCACACTCCAACAAGTCCATGTTTTTCTTCTAGTTCTTGCACTGTGCAGCACAGTGATGCACTTGCTGTATTGGATGGTCCATGTTACAGCGAGGTGGTGCTGGCCATGGGTGGGTAGTGCCTGGAGAAATGGGGCCAGAAGAGAACTGGGCTGCCCTGGGCAAGGCCAGCTGGCTGAGAGCGCCGTCTCTAGCCCAAGGAGTGCTCCCAGCTGTTCCCACCACTGGGCGTTTTGGGGTGGGGACAGGAGAGGACACAGAGAATGAGCAGCTGGAGTTGCTGCAGCTGATGAGGGATGATCCACATGGAGCTGCAAACAGCTTGGGGTGCCAGAAAACCGAAGCGTGATGGCCACTGGTGGAAATGATCCATCCTGAGCCCGGTAGCTTTGAGGGGTTCTCAGAACACTGTTGGGTCAGCTGCGCTTACGTGAGCTTCTTCCTCTTCCTCCCCTTCGCACCCCCCTGCAGAAAACCCGTCAACATGACCAAAGCGACCATCAACTACCGCCACGAGAAGACCCACATGATGAGTGCCATCGACCGGAGCTTCACCGACCAGAGCACGTTGCAGGAGGACGAGCGCCTGGGGCTCTCCTTCATGGACACCCACAACTACGGCAACCGGGGTAAGGACGGGGAACTGCGGCATCACCCTCACTCCCATCCAGCCACAGCAGGGGTCCCCAAAAATCCCAGGAACAGCAGAAATGTTTATCCGAAGCCTTGGTAGCAGGTGTTGCATCTGGTTTAGCCTGGTGCGTGTGTCAGAGAATCCTAGAATGGCAGGGGTTGGAAGGGATCTCTAGAGATTGAGTCCAACCCCCCTGCCAGAGCAGGATCACCCAGGGCAGGCCACACAGCAACAGATCCAGGGAGGGTTGGAAAGTCTCCAGAGAAGGAGACTCCACCACCTCTCTGGGCAGCCTGTTCCAGGCTCCATCACCCTCACAGCAAAGAAGTTTCTCCTCCTGTTGAGATGGAACCTCCTGGGTTCCAGCTTGTACCCGTTATTCCTTGTTCTGTTACCAGGCACCACCAAAAAGTGCCTGGCCCCTTCCACTTCACCCCCACCCTCAGATATTTCTAGACATGAATCAGATCCCCTCTCAGCTTTCTCTTCTCCAGACTCAACAGCCCCAGGTCTCTCAGCCTTTCCTCACAGGAGAGATGTTCCAGTCCCTTCCTCATCCTTGTAGCCACTGCTGGACTCTCTCCAGCAGATCCTGTCTCTCTTGAATTGGGGAGCCCAAAACTGGATCCAATATTGCAGGTGTGGTCTCCCAAGGGCAGAATAGAGGGAGAGGAGAACCTCCCTAGACCTGTTGGACACAGTTTTCTTCGTGCCCCCCAGGAAACCATTGGCCTCTTGCCCACAAGGGCCCATTGCTGTCCTTGTTGTAGGATTTTCCATCCTGCGTAAACCTCCAAGGGCATTGGTGTCTGTAGGAGCTTTTTATTATCATCCAGGCTTTGCCGAAGGAACGACACTCGTGGGCAGCTCGAGTTGGGTCTCTGCTCCTCTTGAAGCAGAGCTCAGAGCTCGCAGCTGGGCAGTGTGAGGCCATTTGCCATCTCGATCCCCCAAAGCTGGGTGAACCCCAACTCTTCCCCTGCTGAGGTTGAACGCTGTGCACCAGCCTTCACCCAGCACACCCGGCGTGGCTCCTCTCCGCTGTGTTCTGCACAGCCCTGGGCTTCCAAGGGTTAAAGAGCCACCGTGTTCACATCAGAGGGAGAGCGATAATTTAACACCCACTGGAGTGTGCATCTCTGGGCTGATTTAGTTGTAAAATAACTCGTTGGATGCCCCAGTTTCAACCATATGCTAATAACATCTGTTACAGTGACTTCAAGATGCTGCTTACACACGGCTCTTCTCCACCGGCTGCGGGATTAATACGCTTCCCGGCATTGTCTCGTGGATAATAGAAGCCCAGAGGGCAAACTTTTCCTCCTCTTAATACATCCAGCGAGGTGTATTATTTTTCGGTTACTTTCCTTGGAGCGCTCAGAGGCCCCTGGGTCTCTGAGTGGGCTGAGCTGGGGCGGCTGCTCCTCGGTTTACTTTAGAGAGGGGGATGTGGGGCCAGATCCTGCTCCTAAATTCTTGCTCCGCTGCTGGGTGCTTCTCGACCCTCTGCTTGGTGGAGAGTGGGGGAGGAGATGTAGCTGGGGAAGGATCTAGAGCAGGAGTCTGATGAGGAGTGGCTGAGGGAGCTGGGGGGAAAAGGAGGCTCAGGGGAGACCTCACTCTCCACAACCCCCTGACAGGAGGTTGGAGCCACAGGGGGTCTGGCTTTTCTCCCAACAAGAAAGCGCTGGGACAGGAGGAAGCGGCCTCAAGTTGCCCCAGGGGAGGTTTGGGTTGGAGCTGAGGAACAATTTGTTGCCCTTTGGGGTTGTCCAGGCCTGTGCCAGGCTGCCCAGGGCAGGGCTGGAGTCCCCCTGCTCCCTGGAGGGGTTTCCAAGGTGTGGAGCTGTGGTGCTGAGGGACAGGGCTCAGTGGTGCCCTGGCAGGGATGGGGCAACACTTGGACTTCATGGTCTTGATGATCTCTTCCAACCCAAACAATTTTATGAATCTATGTGGGGAGCTCAGGCTCTGCCACAGCTGGGACAGCCTCTGCTGCAGCCACTCCCTGCCTTTAAGCATCATTAATTGACAAAGGTAAATGAATGGGCTGCTCCCCACCATCCCTCACTTTCTTTGCATTTAGAAAAAGTCACTCATCCTTTTCACAGGAACCCGAGTGAGCCCTCAGCGTGGGGCGGCACGGAGCTGTTGGCACCTTGCAAGTACCTGCAATTAATTTCTCGTTAAGCGGCCGGTGCGCCCGTCAGCTCTGCTGTGGGACGCAGTGAGGGTGGTGAGACACTGGAGCAGGTTGCCCAGACAAGCTGTGAAGCCTCACCCCTGGAAGCGTTCAAGGCCAAGCAACCTGCTCTAGTGGGAAGTGTCCCTGCCCATGGCAGGGGGGTTGGAACAAGATGATCTTGAAGGTCCCTTCCAAGTCAAGCCATTCAGTGATTGATTCTATGATTGATTCTGTGATTCTATGATGCGCTGCCTTGCAAAGCTGCTTCCCAGCAACATGTGGCCAACGTTCCAGACTGGGTACTGCGGGGTCCGTCCCTGTCGCTGCGGGGTCCGTCCCTGTCGCTGCGGGGTCCGTCCCTGTCGCTGCGGGGTCCGTCCCTGTCGCTGCTCGGGCCGTNTCCCTGTCGCTGCGGGGTCCGTCCCTGTCGCTGCGGGGTCCGTCCCTGTCGCTGCGGGGTCCGTCCCTGTCGCTGCGGGGTCCGTCCCTGTCGCTGCGGGGTCCGTCCCTGTCGCTGCGGGGTCCGTCCCTGTCGCATCTCTTGGCAGCAACGGGGAGCGTCGGGTTTTGTGCAGACCCGGATTGCGGGATCGCGTGTGGGACTTTTCCCTAACGAAGGCAGGCAAGGTTTTAATCCGGCTCTGCTGGTAATTACATGGCACAGGCACAAAGCAGGTAAATAACGGCATCGACTTCCCCGTTAACCAGCAGTGAGCTGGGGACGCGGCGCCAGTACCTGGCAGCGAGGGAAGTTAACTGTTTAGCTGGGCTGGAGACTTCGGCAATGCAGTTTTTCCAGTCAGGACTTTGTGTGAATATTTGGGCATGTAGCTCTTACCTGTCTGCATGGGAGTAAATTGTTGTAATCAATGGGAATTAGGTTTATTAATCCACTCAAGATCTTGCCCACTGATTTTGAAGAGATCTGTTGCGGTCCTGAAAGGCTCTAATAAGCATTTTAAGCTTTGTGAGGTAGGAAGAACTGCAGGGACCACAGGATCTGGATCTCTTGTGGTCCCCAGAGACAGACCGACGGCAGCACCAGCATCTCCAGGGGATGTTTCCAGGTGCCCTCTCATCCCTCCGTGGCTGTGAGGAGGTGATGGGGACGTGGTCCAAGGCTTTGGTCCCCTGACGGCCCCTGGTTCTCCCTCCCCTTTTGCAGGTGACCAGCGCAGCAGCGTGGTCAACGAATCCAGCAGCCTACTGGGGGGCTCTCCCCGCCGCCAGTGCGGCCGCAAAGGGTCCCCGTATCATACTGGGCAGCTCCATCCCGCTGTGCGGGTGGCCGATCTCCTCCAGCATATCAACCAGATGAAGACGGCAGAAGGCTACGGCTTCAAGCAGGAGTATGAGGTGAGAGCATCTTGTACTGATGTCTCAGGGAGGGTGAGATGTAGGATGGACAAGGAGGCACAAGTAGGACCCATGTGCAAGGAGAAGATGCTCCAGACCTGAAGCTGCAGGGCAAGGAGGAGCTGGAGCTCACAGCTCTCTGAGCAGACAGCAGCAGCACATGGGGTGTTCCTGGCTCTGGATCAAATCTCTGGCCCTCGCAGCTCAGGATTTGATCGTCAGCTTAAACAGGTCCCTGAGATGAGCCACAGCAGCTCTGCCAGCCAGCCTCCGGTGCGTCATCCCACCTCTCCTGCAAGGGCTGGGGATGCTTCTCCCTTTCTCAGGTTGTCCTGAGCACTACCGCGTCATCTTCTGCAGCTCTCCAAGATGCTATGGTCACCATAGCCTAAGGACAAGCAAATCCTCTACAATCCAGCAACAACCAAGACCATGGAGACCCCAGGGAGAGGATGCAGGAGAGGGTGATCCCTGGGGGAGGGAGGTCCCCCTGAAGGGTCATTGGCCGCATCGTTCCCGTCCCACCTCGTGGGGCCGGAGCGAGCGTAACGAAGCGCGTTCTTCCCGCGCACCCAGCGGGGTTGATTTCTCGACTCCTCAGAGCCCCACGGGTCTGGCGATTGAAATTTCCCAGTGAAATTACTGTTTAGTGCTCAGTTGTTTCAAGTGCAGGAGCTTTTGTTTTATTTTTTATTTTTTTTTCCTCCCTTCTTTCATGCATTGGCCAAAGCAGGGCTTGCTATAATCATTAGTGCTCCTTGAAAAGCTGCTGTATGTTCTTGGAACTAGTCATTTGAAAGCACTCAGATATTACGGGAGGGGAGAAAACATGTAATTTCCTTCCACTTTCCTCCTCTTACGCCAATCTGTGAATGTTACTGTTATTACACACAAACCTATTTTGTGCTGGGGAGAGAAAGGGGCTGGGGAGGTTTAGAAAAAAAAAGAAACCCAACCAACCCTGGGAAAAAAACCCCAACCAGGCAGTGTGTAATTTGCTGGAAAAAAAAGGGGCATTTTGTGGATAAAACAGAAGCGTGGAGCTGGCATGGAGGTGAAGCTGGGGCTGCAGGACCCAGGGGATGGGGTGGAGGGACCACCCTGCCTGCCCTGCTCCCCAAGGAGGTTGTGGGGCTGGGGGGTGGGACCTCACAGCCCTGGCCTCGGCTCACGATGGCCGTTCTTTCCTTCCAGAGTTTCTTTGAAGGCTGGGATGCTTCGAAGAAGAAAGACAAGACCAAAGGGAGACAGGATCACGTGTCGACGTGTGAGTGCCTTTAGCAAAGGCTTAGACACCCCAAACGGTTTGAAAAACCTTCTAAAGGGCTTTGAGATTTGTTTTTTTTTGGTAGGTGTGTGGTTCATGGGAAGGAATAAACTGGTCAGGTTTGGTTGGTCAAGGGCAGCAGAAAGGTCCTTGCTCAGTGCAGGAGCCTGAGAGCTCCTGTTGGGCATTGGACACCAAAACAAATAGAAGAGCTGAAGCCGGATAACTCTTGAGGATGGGACATCTTGGGGTGGTAATGACATTACCATGATATTCTGGGTGATGCTGGAAGACCCCAGATAACCCAAAGTGTGTTTCCTTGTATGGACTTAGGAGAAACTGTAGCCCTCCACCAGGGAGCTTTCGGTGTGGATGTGTAGGATGAGGCAAAGGGGCTAAATGATCAGCTTTTAGAATGGAAGACTGGGGAAGGGCTTGACCCACCAGAGAGGATACTCCTCAGCAGCTCCCTCCAGTCAGTGTGGCATGGCCACCTCACTCCCTGCTGCATCTCTGGTGACGTTCCTGCAGGGATTGAGTCACCAAACCGGGTGCTCCAGAAGCTCTAGTGCTCTCTACCTCCCATACTTTGCTCCACAGCATCATCCCTTCCACTCCAGCACTGTCCAGGGCCCTGAGTGGACACCAAAGGTTGAGGAGAGGTCTTTGCTCACCTGTCTGGGCTCTGGCTGTCCTGGAGTCTGCTGGGGTGGGTGGCAGGGCGCTGGAGGGTGGATACCTGTGTCTTTGGCAGGACTGGGCAGAGTTCAGGGAGATAACTGTGCTGAAAGCCCATGGTCCTACTGGTCTAAACCACCGTCTTTGGAAAGACCTCCACCAACTGAATGTGTTCCACTCGCCTGCGTTTTGCGGATTCCTGGTGCCAAACGATTGCAAAGGGACCCTGGGGCCTGGTGGGGGTGACACATCGTCCAGTGCTCATCCCTCAGGTGCTGACGGTCCCTTCTCCCCTTGCTCTTCAGACGACCGTCACCGAGTGAAGCTGCACCCGCTGCTGGGTGATCCCAACTCCGACTACATCAACGCCAACTACATCGATGTAAGTGGGGGCGTAAGTCTCCCTGCGGGGGCTGGGCTGGGACAGGAGCTTCCCATGGATCCTGTAGACTCTCTGGGTCTGTCCAACAGCTTTTGGAGGAGCTGTGACAGCCCAGGTTGGGCTGATCTGGGCATCTCTGGGACATGCCACGAAGAGCCTGCCTGGTTTATTTATGTTCAGCAATTTCTGCTTCGTGCCTCTCTCCGTTCTCTGCTCTGTCCCTCCTTTCTCATTCCCTCTTTCCTCCCTTTTCCATCCTCTCTCCTCCCCTTGCCTGCTCTTGTGGCCATGGATCTCCCTCTTCCCTGGGCAGAGGATGCAGAGGTTGAGTGGGAAGGAACTGGCTGAGGGCTCACACTGGAATACTCCCCTATCCTGCTGGATATGTGAGCCTGGGCAGAGCTCAACCCTGGTGTCCCCCAGGAGTGATGTCCGCTGTCATCTCCAGTGATGCTGAGATCAGGGTTGGTTCAGGAAAGTTCTGTTGGGTACAGGGCTCAAGCATCTCCTGGAATCAGCAGCAAATCCCACTCTTTCCTCCTTTCCGGAGGATGTCACCTGGCACTGGTTACCTGATGCCACTGTGATGGGTTCCCTGTGTCCGAGCAGCATCCCCTTGCCTGTCCTCTGTCCCCATGTGTCTTTTCTCCCCATGACCTGTTTCGGGGTCTGGACCTGCTCTAACCTGTCTCTTGAGCTGTGCCTCACTAATGTCTCTGTCTCTGATCTTTTTCTCTCAAACGTGTGTCTCAACGGGATCGTTAAGATTCGGATTAACCGAGAAGTAAGTAGACGGGTCCCCTCTTCTTTCTCTCTGCTCCCACCTCCTGCCAGGCATCGTAGGTGTGAAATAGCATCAGGGAGAGGCAGGCTGGGAGAATGTGTGGATAAATTTGGGTATGATCCAGGGAAGGGGAAGTGAGGTCTCTGTGGCACATCTTCCCCAGAGTGATGGAGAGCAGGGGCTGGGTGCTCGGAGGAGGGGTCGAATTCAACCAGCAAAAATCCCCCGTGAAAGGACTTGTGGAGGATGGCGAAGGTGCCGTCGCCTTCGCGTGTGTCGTGTGGTTGAGCTCTGCTGAACCCCTGGCCAAGGGGTGGGATGTGGCTTAGTGGTGACCTGGCAGTGCTGGGTTAATGGTTGGACTTGATCTTGAAGGTCTCTTCCAACCAGAATGATTCTGTGACACTGAGTCCCTGGTCCCTTTGGCAGTGGCCTCGCTGGGATGTGCTCTTTGGGCTGTCGGGTCCCTGTTAAGAGTTGGGAATGGCCCCAGTAAGTGGCTGGGATGAAGGAGGAGAGTGGGGCCATCGCTCAGCAGTGGGACAGGATGTTTCTGGGTCTCTCATGGTGGTGGTTCTGCACTTGGCAGCGGTGCTGGTGGCAGCAGGAGCTGGGGTCGAGCTGGTGGACCCTTGGATACTGCACGGTACTGCTGGGGATTCCGGTGCAGAGCAGGGATGAAGGTTGGGTGTTAAATGAACCTTGCATGGGATGTGGGAGGTGTCCCCTCCCAGAACAGGGTGCACTGGGTGCAGGGTGGTTGCTGAGCCTCCTTCGCCTCCTGCAGTGGTGGGTAGGACTGCGCCGGTGGCCAGGATCCTGCCTGGTGGACGTGGGGAATTGCTCCCAGTTGGGAGACTGGGGAATGCGTTATGGGGCTCTGCCCCAGCTCTTGAGCATCCCGGTGTCCCCCCCAGTTTGGGACTGATGTCTCTGCTTCCCTTGCAGGGCTACCACAGGTCCAACCACTTCATAGCCACACAAGGTGAGTTCCCCTCTCCTTCCTTCCCCTGCCTTCTCCGGTTCATAGACTCCTGATTTAGCATCCCGCCTTTGTCCCTGGTGGGATTTAACCCTGCGTGGGCCAGAACGGGAGGGAATGGGCTGACTGGGGGCAACGTGGAGCAGCTCCCACCGCTCCTGCCGCCCCACTGCAGCGTGTCCCTGGGGGTAAACGGTGCTTAAAATGCTGTGGGTGTGTTAGAGCTGCAGCGACTGGGGTGGAACGTGGTGACATGCCGGTGCTGCTGTGACCGGACTCTGCTGGTGCTGCCTGTCCATCCCTGGTGGCCTTTCCTCAATCCCATCCCATCCCACAGGGCCCAAGCAGGAGATGGTGTATGACTTCTGGCGCATGGTGTGGCAGGAGCACTGCTCCAGCATCGTGATGATAACCAAGCTGGTGGAGGTGGGCCGGGTAAGGACTTCATCCCATCCCTCTCTGGCTCCGTTCTGCCTCTACCAGAAGCCTCTTCTGCAGAGCCAAAACCCGGGCCCGTCTTCTCCTTGCAGGTCAAATGCTCCAAATACTGGCCGGATGACTCCGAGATGTATGGGGACATCAAGATCACGCTGGTGAAGTCGGAGACGTTGGCCGAGTACGCCGTGCGCACCTTCGCTCTCGAGAGGGTACGGTCCCACTCCTGCCGACCGTGACCTGCCCGGCCCTGCCCTTGAGAACCCACCACCTTGGGCACCTCAAACCATCGCTAGATTGGCGTTGACCAATTTATTGGTGTTTACCTATTTATCTGCCCCAACGTGGCCCTTTCACCCTCGGTTGAGGTGCAGCTTCTGAAGCCTGGGGGTGCCGGTAGCTGCCTCCTTTGCCTTTTCCGTGGCTCTGTGACCTCCGCCCGCGTGGGTTTCGGCAGCGAGCGAGTGTTTAATTTCTGTGTGAGCCCCGTGTAAGCGCGACAAAAGCGAAAGATGTTTTTTCCCTCCGGGCTGGAGGGTGGGTTGTGTGGCCGTTACTCTCCAGCGAGGTACCTGGGGCTGGAGCTGGTGTGATTTACCCCTTCATCTACAGGAATGGGAAATTACTGTCTAGTTGTAGGGCAAGGTAGGAAAGATGCTCTTGGAGTGAGACTTGTGGCTGCTTCCACCTCCTCCTTTTCCTCCTCAGCTGTTTTTTTAACCCTCTTGCAGCTGAGAGGGAGGGAGCTGCGGGGCTGCTGAAGTAGCAGACTGCTGGATGGTCCATCTGGCTGGATGCTAAGCTGGCAAAATGATGAATTCCCAAGAAAATTAGGTATTTGGGTGGCTTTGCCCTCACCATGCACCCTCGCTCCATCTCACCTTTCTCCTTGCAGCGGGGTTACTCGGCCCGGCACGAGGTGAAGCAGTTCCACTTCATGTCGTGGCCCGAGCACGGTGTCCCCTACCACGCCACGGGGCTGCTGGCCTTCATCCGCAGGGTGAAGGCGTCCACGCCACCCGACGCCGGCCCCATCGTCATCCACTGCAGGTATGTGCATATCCATGGGGCTGAGCTGGCTGTGGGGGGAGCTTCCCCCTCCAGGATAGGGTTTGGGGGGTTTAGGGATGGCTGTGGGTGGGTGCTCCACCTCTGGCTCTGAATGATGTGAAAATATCCAGCAGGATGACTGCGGAAATCACAGAATCCCAGGATGGTGGGGGTGGGAAGGGCCCTCTGGAGCTCCTCTGGTGCCCCCCCCCTGCTCCAGCAGGGTCATCCAGAGCAGGGGGCCCAGCAGCGCAGGGTCCAGGAGGATTTGGAATCTCTCCAGAGCAGGAGACTCCCCAAGCTCTCTGGGCAGCCTGGGCCAGGCTCCAACACCCACCCACCCTCCTGCTGCTCCCAGTGAACCTCCTGGGTTCCAGTTGGTGCCCGGTGTCCCTTGTCCTGGCGCTGGGCACCACTGAGCAGAGTCTGGCCCCAGCCTCTTGCCCCCCGGGGGCCCTTGAGCTCTTGCTCAGCCTTGCTCAGCTCCCCTCTGGGGCTGCTCTTCTGCAGCTGAACAGCCCCAGGGCTCTCAGCCTTTCCTGGCCACACAGATGCTCCAGGCCCCTCAGCAGCTTTGGAGCCTCTGCTGGGCTCTCCAGTAGTTCCCTGTCTGGCTTGAACTGAGGAGCCAAAATGTTTAAATTTTAACAAAGAAAGGCTGAGGCAGGGAAGACACCGGGGCTGACAGCTTGGGGTTGGATGTCACTGTGATGACATCCAGCTATAAAATGTTACCACTGGGCTGGTGGCAGCAGGGCTGGGGGGGGGACTGCAGGAGGTCTGGGAGGACAAGCACGGAGCAGCACATTTTGAGAGCTGCCCCAGCCCCTTTTACTGATGACACATCTCTGTTCCTGTGAGCGAGGGTGGCACGAGGGGACAAGCAGCAAACCCATCAGGACGTTGGGTCTGGCCAAAGGGAGAGGTTTGGGAGGGGGCAGCAGGACAGCCACCGGGAGCCGGGAGCTGGGAAGGGACCGGTGGCCTGTCCAAGCAGGAGCGGTGGCTTTCTGTGCCCTGAGCGGGAGTCCCCACGCGACGGGTTAATGGCTCTTCCTCCGCTGGGCAAACAAGGAGGAGCTGATGAGTGGGAGGGAATTTTTTGATTTGATTTCTCCCTGTCAGTTGCCTCATCAGTATTCATTCACCGGCAGCAGCCGGTGTGATTAGTGCCCGTAGCCTGTAATCACCGCTAATCATGACGAGTGATTCATCAGCCCCAGAAATTAGTATTTCACTGTAAAAGACTTGGTAGGAAAGGAGCGAGGGGGGAACGCGTTTCTGACGTGCCGTGGGGATGGTCACAGCATTGGTAGGTCTTTGGCCATCAGTCCAACCGTGCCAGGATGTGGGATATCTCTAAAGCTGGGTCATCGTGGCTCCTGAAGGGTCTAGAGCACAAGTCCTACGAGGAGCGGCTGAGGGAGCTGGGGGTGGTCAGTCTGGAGAAGAGGAGGCTGAGGGGAGACCTTCCCCCTCTCGACAACTCCCTGAAAGGGGGGTGGAGCGAGGAGGGGGCAGCCTCTCCTCCCTGGTGGCTGTGACAGGACCAGAGGGAATGGCTGCAAGCTGTGCCAGGGGAGGGTTAGACTGGACAGTAGGAAACATTTCTGCACTGAAAGGGTCATCAAACATTGGAATAGTCTGCCCAGGGCAGTGGTGGAGTCACCATCCCTGGGGGGATTCAAACAGAGTGTAGACCTGGTGCTTAGGGACACAGTTTAGTGCTGAGCTTGCGGTGTTTGGTCAAAGGTTGGACTGGATGATCTTGAAAGGTCTCTTCCAACCAAAGACATTCCGTGATTCTGTGATCTGGCTCCAGACATCCTGCTGGGCTCAGCCTTGACCTCCAAGGGGCTGCCCTGGGGGAATTGGGACCCCCTTTGCGCTGGGGGTGCAGGGGTCAGTGCTGAGCATCCTCCTCCACTCTTTTGGGATGGGATCCTGGAAGGGCTGTCAGCACTCCGATGGTTTAGCTGCTGGTTTTGTTGCCAAAAGCAGGTGTTTTGCCATCTTAAAGCAAAAATGAACCTGGACGTGGGTGCCCAGCCTCCCACCCATGGCCTGGCCGTCAGGCAGCCCCTGGGCTGGTGCTGGGGGAGGGTGGTTTAAGGCAAAACCAGGCTGTGGTTGTGGGGGTATCTGAGGTCCTGACAGCCCTTTCTGGACCCCAAGCTGCCCCCACGTCCGTGGGCAGGGGCCGCAAGTCGAGCCCTCCCCCACACAGACCTCGCTGCGTGCCCACCGGTGTCTCGGGCCGCGCGTGGACTGAGAATGTCTTTGCTGCGCGTTCCTCCTCTGTCCCCAGCGCCGGCACGGGGAGAACCGGCTGTTACATCGTCCTGGACGTTATGTTGGACATGGCCGAGTGCGAGGGTGTCGTGGACATCTACAACTGCGTGAAGACCCTGTGCTCGCGGAGGATCAACATGATACAGACGGAGGTGAGCGGGCGGCAGGGACAGCCGGGGACACGTGGGGCTGCTGTCCCCAAGCCGGTTGCGGGGGCTCAGCCCTCTCCCCTTGTCCTCCCCACGAAAGGAGCAGTACGTCTTCATTCACGACGCCATCCTGGAAGCCTGTCTGTGTGGGGAGACCAGCATCCCCGCCAGCGAGTTCAAGCCCACCTACAAGGAGATGGTGAGGATAGAGCCACAGAGCAACTCCTCGCAGCTGCGGGAGGAGTTTCAGGTGAGCAATCCCAAAACCTCCTCTTCTCCCGTGACACTCCATTGCTGCTCACCCTCCTGGTGCCCGCCACTGCCGGGCTCGGTGGGCTCTGGCAGGGGTGGCTGACCCCGGTGCCGGCAGAAATAGGGGTTAAAGGGAGCCCGTGTGTACCCACAGACCCTGAACTCGGTGACTCCGCACCTGGACGTGGAGGAGTGCAGCATCGCCCTCCTGCCCCGCAACCGCGAGAGGAACCGCAGCATGGACGTCCTGCCGCCCGACCGATGCCTTCCCTTCCTCATCTCCGTCGACGGAGACAGCAACAACTACATCAACGCGGCCTTAACTGATGTGAGGCTGCCACGGGAAGGGAAGGGGCCCCTTCGGCCGGTCTCGGGGTGGGGGGGCTTTTCAAGGCAAAATCTTGCTGGGTTTGTCGTTACGGCCTCGTTTTGCACAAGGGTGTGATGGTAGCTGTGTGTGGTGAGCGTGTAGTGGGGTCCTTCACGCCTTCCTTTGTGTGGCAGCATCTTGCTTGCGGCCCCACCTGGAGTACTGGATCCAGTTCTGGGCACCCCAGTTCAAGAAGGACAGGGAACTGCTGGAGAGAGTCCAGTGCAGAGCCCCTGAGCATATGAAGGGAGTGGAGAATCTCCCTGCTGAGGAGAGGCTGAGGGAGCTGGGGCTCTGGAGCTTGGAGAAGAGGAGCCTGAGGGGTGACCTCAGGAATGTTTATCAATGTGGAAAGGGCAGTGTCAGGAGGACAGAGCCAGGCTCTTCTCAGTGGCACCCAATGACAGGACAAGGGGCAATGGGTGCAAACTGGAGCAAAGGAGGTTTCATCTCAGTATGAGGAGAAACTTCTTTGCTGTGAGGGTGACAGGGCCTGGCCCAGGCTGCCCAGAGAGGTGGTGGAGTCTTCTTCTCTGGAGACGTTCAGAACCTGCCTGGACACATTCCTGTGTGATCTACTCTAGGTTCCTGCTCTGGCAGGGGGGTTGGACTCGATCTTCCGAGGTCCCTTCCAGCCCCTAATATTCTGTGAAAGAGCTTGTCACCCGCTCTCACAAGCTGCACACAAAGGGCCTTCATTTCTTTCACAGCAAAATGGAGCACAGGAGGGAGAGGAAGCTCTGGGGAGGGTTGGCAGCACTGAGCCCCTCCTCAGCACCCTGCTGGGCATCCTCCTGCCCATCCTCCTGGTGTTATTCAGGGGGTTCTGAACTGGTCCCAAAGCTTCTGCACGTCCCCCTGGTGCGGTCAGAAATGACCCCTGTGATGGCAAAGCCGTTTCTACCTGCTAATGAACACAAAGCAGAGTGGAGAGGGCACCGGGGCCTCTGAGCCTGTACCAAGTGATGGGTCATTTATCACAAAAACCACTTTTTTCTCCTGGAAATTAGCCTGGGTCCTTTACACGTGCAGTGCTGAGCCCCCCGCACCCCGGGCACCTTCCCTGAATCCCCCTGCTCACGACTGAGCTCCAGCACCAGGCTAAGCACCATGTTTTCCCCCGCTCTGTGGGTGATTTATTGCTCTGCGTCGCTGTGCAGGTCTCATCTCCCTGATACCTGCTCTTGCAGCCAAAAGCAGTTTGTGGAGCGGGGGTGGCTGCTGGGGAGCAGCGCCCGATGGGCTGCAGGCTTTGGCTGCCATGGGATGGGAGCTTTGTTTTCAGCTTGCTTTGGTATTTGCATATCCATTTTATTTTTCTACATCACTGAGCCTCCCTTAATCTCTGCTGCAGGGTCAGAGAATAAAATATATCTTTTTTTTTTTTTATATAGACAGAAAAAGCCCTTTGGATGAAATTCTCGCTGAAGGGATAAAACCCATTTCCCTTTTTGTGGGAAAAAAAAAAAAAAAAAAGTCTCATTTTCTTAAGTGCCAAAGTGGTTTGCTCAGTCAGTCTGTCCATCTGTCAGATGAGATGGGTCAGTGCTGCCCATCACCGGTGCTGAGCGTGGTGCCGGTGCCGGCAGCCGTCATTTACACCGGTGCCTGGGGACTGCGGGTGCCAGGGCAGCCTGATCCATGTCTGGTGACAGCCCCTGGCCCCGCTGCTCTCCTCACCCTTCTCGAGGGCAGAAAGTTCTCACCAAGATTCCAGGGTCTTGCTGCCACCTCAGGCACCAGGCAGGGGGAAAAGTGCAATCAAGACGTTTCCATGAGCTAAATGAGGAGGTTTTGCAGCAGCCAGAGGACTCCTCGTTAGCAGAGAGCTCCGCTAATTTGCGGGCACAGAACATTTTCTGCTCTGTTCCTGTATCTGAAGAGGTTTGAGCCGGAGTGTGTTATTTTAAAAGTCTGATTGACACGGTGTTGAGCTGGGCTGTGGGCTCCCAGTCCCTTGGCAAGCCAGTGTCAGGATGACCGAGGGGACAAATCTCATTCCAAGCACGAACAAGAAGTACAGTAATTATATATATTTTTTTTTTCCCCCCCTTTCTTCCTTCTTGCAGTCTCTGGAGATCTTTCATTCGAGGGTATTCTTTCCTTCCCCAAAACTCCATTGAGCCCAGGTCAATGGCTGTCTCTTTGCTACTCTCAGTGCCCAGTGGTGTTGGGGTGCTGTGGGTGGGGGTGATGCTGTGGGTGCCAAGGGTGCAGAGCTGCAGGCTGGAGCCATCTGGCAGCCGTGGCTTCTGCTTGTTCTTGGCCCAAAGGTGACATCATCTCCCTAGTTATTTGTGCAAAATACCCTTCCTTGTGAGAGCAGAGAGGAGAGGTTTTCATCCTGACCTGGGAAAGGGGTCACTTAGACCTGTTGTTACAGCACCAGGACCTGGAGGGACCCAGACTATGCTCAAGCATGGAGAAGGTGGCTTTGGTGCTGCTCACCTTCTGGTTGCACTGTTTTTTGGGGGTGTGACAGCAGTGGCTTTAGTGCCACCATCGTGTCCTTAATGGTGCTCGTTTTCCCTCTCTGCAGAGCTACACCAAGAGCGCTGCCTTCATCGTCACCCTGCACCCGCTGCAGAACACCACCACCGACTTCTGGCGGTTGGTGTACGACTACGGCTGCACCTCCATCGTCATGCTCAACCAGCTCAACCAGTCCAACTCTGCCTGGGTGAGTGCTCTCTCCCCGGGCACCGCGCCGGCCCTGTAGCTGACCCTGCTCTGCGCCATCCCCACCGCCCTGGCAGTGCTGCAGCCCCTGCTTTGCTCACTCAGCTGCTTCTCCTCTGCAAGGGGAGATGGGACTTGGCTGCGGCACTTACCAGGATTTATCCCCCGTAAGCGCAGGGCTGGAGCCAAAGATGCGCTCGGCAGCAAACCAGCCTGGCTGCGCTGGCGTTGGCGTTGCGTTGACGTTGAGTAGGTGTTGCTTTCCTGTACAGTAATCTTTGTGGATGTCCCAGGGAGATGCAAGGTTAATGTCAAGTATAACCTTGTCATTATAAAGAATTGATCTTTATTGGCCAGTTGGCCAAGAATGCCAACTGCATCCTGGGTGGTGTCAGCACTGGTGTGGGCAGCAGGATTAGGGCAGGGATTGTCCCCTTGGACTGGGCACTGGGGAGGCCACTCCTCAAATCCTGGGTTTGGTTTTGGGCCCCTCACTCCAAGAAGGACGTTGAGAGGCTGGAGCTTGGCCAGAGAAGGGCAACGGAGCTGGGGAATGGTTTGGAGCAGGAGTGTGGTGAGGAGCGGCTGAGGGAGTTGGGCTTGTTCAGCCTGGAGCAAAGGAGGCTCAGGGGAGACCTTCTGGCTCTCCACAGCTCCCTGACAGGAGCTTGGAGCCAGGGCAGGTCGGGCTCTGCTCCCAAGGAACAAGCAATAGGACAAGAGGAACTGGCCTCAAGTTGCCCCAGGGAAGGTTTAGGTTGGAGCTGAGGAACAATTTCTTATCCTGCAGGGTTGTCCAGGCCTGTGCCAGGCTGCCCAGGGCAGGGCTGGAGTCCCCACGATCCCTGGAGGGGTTTCCAAACCATGGAGATGTGGTGCTGAGGGACCAGTGGTTAGTGGTGCCCTGGCAGGGATGGGGGAATGGTTGGACTCCATGATCAGAAAAGTCTCTTCCAACCAGAATGATTCTATGATTCTATCCTCCTTTCACAAAGGGGAAACTGAGACACAGAGAATTATCCACTTTCATCTTCCAAGGGCACTGGTGGCTTGTGAACCTACTTCATAAAGCAGCCTGCTGCAAGGAGGCTGGCTCGCGGGTTTTACGGCGTGATGGGATGTGCAGCTCTGCCAAACTGAAGGGGAAGTGTCCCCTGTCACCCGGGGAGAGGGGACAGAAGCCGGGGCGCTGGGGACCATGTTCAGCCTCACCTCCCTTTGCTCCCCCCCCTGCACTGCTCCCCTGGGAGGTGCCTGGAGCGTTCCCGCTGCCACCGGAGCGGATGTCAAAGTCTGCAACGAGTCTGTAATGGTAATTCAGTGAGGAACTTACTGGGTTTTTACATAAAATTAGCATTATAGACTCTTAATGGATGTCTGGAGAAGACTTCATTAGCTGGCTTATTGTACGAGTCGAGAGCAGATACTCGATGGAAATGACCCAAATCGGCAGTTGCACCGTTCATCTCCAGGATGCAGATGGATGGATGAGGCACTGGGACTGACTGGTGTGTAAATACCCTGGTATTTATATATATACTTATAAAAAAACATGTTGGATGTGAGCAGAGCTCTGGAGCACAGCCTGACTTCCCTCTGTGCTGAGCTAAATGCAGAATCCCAGCCTGATGGGGGTTGGAAGGGCCCTCTGGAGCTCATCTGGTGCCACCCCCCTGCTCCAGCAGGGTCACCCAGAGCAGGGGGCCCAGCAGCGCAGGGTCCAGGCGCCTTTGGAATCTCTCCGGAGAAGGAGACTCCCCAAGCTCTCTCTCTAGTTGAACAGAGAGCTTTGGCTGGAACTCAGGAAGTTAAGAGAGTTTCTGACCTTTGGAAGAAGGGGCAGCAACTCAGGAGAACTACAGAAGTGTCATGAGGCTCTGCAGGGAGAAAATTAGAAGGGCCAGAGCTCAATTAGAACTTGATTTGGCTACTGTGGTAAAAGACAATATGAAGAGTTTCTATAAATACTTTGACAACACAAGGCAGGCTCAGGAGAATCTCCATCCTTTCTTGGATATTGGAGGAAGCAGAGACTCAAGGATGAGAAGGCTGAGGTACTGAACACCTTCTTTGCCTTGGTCTTGAATAGTAAAGACCAATTGTTCTTGGGGTACCCAGCCCCCTGGGCTGAGGAGCAGGATGAAGCCCCAGTAATCCAAGGGGAAATGGTGAGATACCTGCTGCACTGCTTGGACACACAGAGTGCTGAGGGAGCTGGTGGAAGTGCTCACCAAGCTACTTTCCATCATTTGTCAGCAGCCCTGGCTAACTGGGGAAGTCAACGTGATGTTGAGTGGGTGGGAGAAGCCCGAGTCTGCTCCGTGCAGCCCCACTGCCCCTGGTCCCTGCTCTGAGCTGGGGCAGGAAGGGACACAGAGTCCCCAAGAGCTGGGAGGGATGGGTTTGGGTTTGGTTGGAGTGGCTGTGGGTGCTGGTGCAGCTCCTAGATTAGTCCCAGGAAGGCCTTTTGCTGGGTTTTGCTGAGCGCAGCTCTAGAGCCCGGGGCCTTTGTCTTTCACGAGCTGGAGCCCACCTCTTCACGTCCCTGAAGGCAACAAACTCCCACCCCGAGTGTTGATATAGTGACTGTGAGACTGTAGAGACAGGACACAGCAACTCAGAAAGGCTCATTGTGGAGACGACCACCAGCTTTCTATTGTCCCTCCACCGTGACCGTCCAGCACCTCTTGTCTGCAGCACGAACAGCTGAACCCAACCGTGGTGGCCCACCATCGAGGAGGTGGCAGCAACCCCCATTTTATTTCTCTCCCTCAACCTGTTCTTTCATTCCCTGGCCCAGAAATGCCCTTTGACCTCACAGCAGCTGCCCGTTCCTGGGTCCTCCTCACCCAGGTCTGGGTTCCCGGCAGCGGCCGCTGTCCCCTGGCACCGTCCGATGGCGAATCTGCCATTTGTCTTCATTATTGAGCCCTGCTTCCTTCTCAGGACATCTCTTTTTTTTTTTTTAGGGATGTCTGTGTTACGATATTTAGCTGGATCTTAAATGTTTACCAGTTTAGGACCAACAGGTCGTAAATCAACCTTTCCAGCAGGCAGCTCGGAAAGGTGACTTAGAGGGTATATCCCTCACTTGAACTCCATCTTGCCAAAGGAAGTTTTAATATCCAAATTATAGCTCTGAGTCTAGAAGGCTTAGAGATCTTGGAGATTTATAGCCCCTATTAATAACCAATTATTTCTCCGAGACGTTTGCCGCGCAGTTAGGCCCAGGCCGTCAGATGGCCTGAAATACTAAATGCCCTGTTAAAGTGCGGTGACAAACATCATCTATTTTGTGTCGGTGTTGGTTTCCCAGCTGTCAGGGTGTGAAAACAATCACATCCACAGCCCTTGGACCGAGCCATCCGTCAGTGTCGTGCTGGACACGTGGAGGGGGAGCGGGAGGCTCTCCCCAGGCTTGGCCTGGCCTGCAGGCTGGGATTGCTTTGACTCGATGGGATGTCCTGGTCATGGGGGCAAGAGGGACGTTGTTGTCACTTTGTTGTATCTACTGATGGCAGAGCAACTTCTAAAGCCAGTGGGGTTTGAGAGCAGATGTGGAGCAGCCAAACCCTGCTCTGTCACAGGCTGAGGCAGGGCCCATCCTGCAGCCTCCTGGACCAGCAAAGTCCATCTCCAGGAGTATTGCCTGTTTGTGTGGCGGGGAGAGGACTATGTGGATGCTGAGGGGTGGACCTGACCTTTTAGCTTTGATCCCTCAACAAGCTGAGGGATCCTCCATCCAGCAACGTGCTGAGGGACTTAGTGAGTGACAGCATCGTGGGTCCAGCATCCCATGCTGGGGCCACCCCTCATGCCAGCAGCACCAACCACGCCATTCCAGTTAAAGTTGCCTGTGAGACTCCTTCCTCGTGTCCCAGTACATGTCCCCAGTTGTGGTGAGCTGTACCACTTCTCTTCGCAGCCCTGTTTGCAGTACTGGCCTGAGCCGGGGCTCCAACATTACGGCCCGATGGAGGTGGAGTATGTTTCCGGAGCAGCGGATGAGGACATCGTGTCTCGTCTCTTCCGAGTCCAGAACATCACACGGGTGAGGGTCTCTTCTCTGGTTCCATGCCAGTGAAGAGTGGTCTAGAGGTGGCTTCATGTGTGCCTGTGTGTGTGCTCAGGTGCCCCCAGGCATCTCCTAGTGCGGGGCTCAGGGTTGGGAGAGCTCCTGTGCAGGGGGTGGATCATTTTGTTAGCCTCTGCGCCGGGGAAGGGCTGGGGCATCACCAAGAGCTTCTTCATGTGAGTGAAGGACTTCTTTGGAGAGCAGAAGGATGATGCATCTAGTAAGGCCTGATGCATCCAGGTAATTCTCCATGTAGATGAATGGAATGGTGCTGTAGATGCTCATGTCTTCTTCAGCCTAATCCAGCTCCTCCAGAGGATGCAGCCCCAGCCTTCCCCCTGGCAGAGAGGTGCCACTGGTTCCATCCAGCCTTTCTGGAGTTCACAGCTCCTGGCAAGATGTTAGATAACTCTGTAGGAAGACCCTTCTCATCCTGCCTGGATGTCCATCTCTGCCCTGCCGCGCGTGTATCGCAGGATGGAGACTCCCTGCATGGGCACCAGCTACCCTGGGACCAGCAGAGCCCTTTTCCTGCCAAACAGAAAGATCCACACAGGTTTCCCCACTTTGTCCTTGTCACATGGACACTTGGCTGGATCAGTTTGCCTTTTAGTGAAGAGAAACACAGTGAAACAGGGAAGGGATAGGGACAGGAATAAGGAGCTCACGTGGGTGCACGACTGTGCATGGGAAATAAGCTCATTTAACTGTGAAAGCCAGTTGTGAAGAGGTGACCTCCACGAGGTCTTTACATCTCGTGAAGGTTGCCAAGAGGCTGAGGCCCATGCCCCAGTGGAGGTCATTGGGCTGATGGGAATTAGGGAGCTTGGAATGGAGCATGTGGTTTGTTTGCCAGCCTGGCTGGGAAGGGTGTTTGGGTGGGGGAACTGGGGTCAGAGGAGATAAATCCTGATTATCTGGACTCAACACAAAGAGGGTTTTGCTTCACGCTTCCCGTGGGAGCATCTGGTATTTCTTGGGTGTCAGCACAAAATCCTTCACCAACTGTGCTTTGCTCTCAGGTGGTAGAATGTTCCTCATGCTAAATGCAGTGTGATTGAAATCTCTGGATCTAAGAAGAGATTTCCCCAGGGATCAGGTCTCTGGAGGAGAGCTGGTAAATGCATGGAGGTGCTTCTTGCCAAGCCTTGCTGACGGGGAGGCTGGATATTAGGGCATCACAGGTCTCTCAGAGCCTGACGGAGCTTTCGCTTGAGCTTCAAAATGATCCCAAAGCTTTTATCCCTGGCCATTGAGAGGAGTTGTGTTCTCTTTTAACTCCACTTACTTGTTTCATCTTCGCTTTCTGCCTTCTTGGCTCTCATCTGGAAGCAAAATCTTGAGCTTGGGGAGGCCAAGCCCATCCCAGCTGCATTGCTGACCCACATTGGAGCTCCCAAAAAGGCTCAGGAAAGCCCCTGTGTGTTTGGAGTGTGCTGGTTGGGTCGGGCACCGAGTGCCCCCAGCACCCACTCCCAGGCTGGGGCTCCCTGCAGAGCCACAGGAATACCCAGGCCTGCTGGTTGGAGATGATCTGGAGCTTGTCCTACTCATCAGGCATCTGAAATGGGGTGGATGGAGTCCTCCAGAGCTGAGGATCCTCCATCTGTGTCTGACAGCACCCCCGTTTCTCCTCCAGTGTGGGCTCCCAACTCATGTGCCACCAACCCCCGAGATGCGGTTGGAATGTGACCCGTGGTTTCATCCCATCAGGTGCTTCTGATGCTCCGAGTTCTTCTGAGCCAGAGCCCCACACCTGCCTGGCTAAAGCCTGGCCTCATTTAGCTTTGGGGATGAAGTTCTCCTCCTGGAGCCTGCTAACCAGATTAGGTTTCAAACCTAACCAGATTACCAGGGGATTAAGGCTCAGTTCCACCGTGGGTGGCAGCTTTTCATCGGCCCTTCTGGTTTTCAGTGAACACAACAAAACGCCATCCTCTGGCATCTTCTGCGTGCGAGACAAGGACGTGATGGAGAAGATTTGAGGAAGCTCAGGGATCTGGTTTTGGGAGACAGAGACTGCCCAAGATCCTGAGGTAGAATAAGCCCTGTCAGTGGAGCTTGCCCTGGACAGGACGGGATGGTGGAACCGGTGTGGGCTGTAGAGGAGAACCGTCCATCTTAAAGCACCAAGAAAGGGTTTTCGTCTCTTCCTCTCCTGTTAACACATGGCAAACCTCTCTTGTCCTCCATCAAACCTCCTCTGGAGGCAAATGAGGGCAGCTATGGGTTGAAATTGATAAGGTTTGCTTTTCTAGTTGCAGGAGGGGCACCTGATGGTCCGGCATTTTCAGTACCTGCGGTGGTCGGCGTATCGAGACACCCCGGACTCCAAGAAGTCCTTCCTGCACCTCCTGGCTCAAGTAGAGAGGTGGCAGAAGGAAAGCGGCGACGGCAGGACCGTGGTGCACTGCCTGTGAGTGTCAGCTGGATAGGAGCGGGCTCTGGCATCGAAGGAGATGCCACCAGCTCATATCTCCACAGTTCTGCCTGGAAACCCTGTGGAAAAAGCCCTCTCTGGGGTGACTTTGTCCCCAGATGGTGTTATCTCTGCCACACTGTGAGTTTGGGGTGAGGCACCTTGTGGGCACCACATCCAACCTCCTCCATGAGACGGATGCTCAGTGGGAGTGACACCCACCAGTAGCATGCCCTGGTTCCATGCGTGTAACAGGCTCCAAAGGGACGTGACGGGAGCCGTGCAACTCCCACCACTTGCTTCTCATCGAGGTGGAGATGCTCCCCCTCCTCCTCCCAGCTGGGTTTGGCCCCAGCACGTGCTCTCCTCGCATGGGACCCAGCACGTTCGCGGATTGGGAGAGACAGCGGGCGAGCCTTTAATCAAAAATTAATTACAGCCTCGTCCATCTTCATTAGCCGAAGGGTAATTTGAGAACGCGCTTTAGAAAACGTTGGCATCCTGTTCTCTCCTCCTCTCCCCGGTCCCCTTTGCTGCCAGGGATCGGACGCGGTGGTTTGGGATGGTTTCAGCTTGGGGTGGGGGGAGGTACCCGGTGAGCTGTGCGCTGGGTGCAATGTGGGGTGGTTCCTCCAGCCACCGCTACCCCACGGGTCATCAGCCCAGGGTCACCCTGCAGATGGGGAGAGGGTGGTAGAGGGACTCAGTGGCATCCTCAAGGTCACCGGAGGAATTGGTCCATGACAGGGGTGGAAACTGAGCCCAGATACCCAAGAACCAGCCCCAATGGTCCAGAAAGTGTTTTGATGTTCTGTTGTGGCTCTTGTGAAGAACCGAGGGTAGGACCACAGCTCCTGCCACCACGTGGGTCTGGTTCTCGCCCCTCGGTTTGGGAGGGCTCTGCAGAATGAGCCCCTGCTCTGGGACATCTCCTGGGCTGCGGAAATGGATAGAGACCAAATGGGGTGGTTAGAGGGAGCAGGAAGGTGTTCTAATGCCATCTTCTCACCCCCGACACGTGTGTTTCTCGCACCAGGAACGGAGGTGGCCGGAGCGGCACCTTCTGTGCCTCCACCATGATCCTGGAGATGATCAAGTGTCACAACATGGCAGATGTTTTCTATGCTGCAAAGACCCTCCGCAACTACAAGCCAAATATGGTAGAGACCTTGGTAAGCCCCAAACACCAGCAACATCCACTCTGGCAGGGAGAAAAAGTGCTGGGGGGTGCTCACCTCCCAAAACACCTCCTTTCCCTATCCCAAATCCCGATGAGCACTGTGGGCATCCGAGCTTGTCTCAGGGAGTGTGCCAGCGCCGTGCCACAGGCTGGGGCGACCAGGGAGGAGAAGCAGCTCTTGAAAGCAGCCTTGGGTTTGCCTTCGTCTCGCCGTGCCCACGGCTCTTGGCATCGGCGCTGGGCTTGGTGGGAATCCTTCCCTGGAGTAACAAGGCAGGTTGGCATTTACTCATGGGACGGAATTGCAGTTTTTTGGAGCGTTCGTGGCACCGGGAGCAGCTCCAAGGTGGAATCAGGCAAATTCCTCTTGGAAATATAAAAGGGAGCTGCGTTTAGGAATGAGAAGAATTGGTGGATGAGCTGCTGGGAGCAGCGATGGAGGCACGTTTCATGAGGGGGAGGCTGGAGGGTGGCAGAGGGTCAGGGTGAAAAACCCGGGCTCGATTTCAGACCCTCGCGAACAGGACAAGGGATGGAGCAGCCGCGTGTCCGTCCCCGTGGTGGAGGAATCCAGGTGCCTAGTGATCTTTTAAAAGCAATCAGCCGGAAATGTTTACCCTGTTTAGATTATAAAAGCCCTCCGTTGCCAAATGAAATGGTTTCGCGCAGGGGATGTGATTTGCATTAGGAATTAAAGTGGAGGGAGAAGGTGAGGGAGGGAAGAGGGGAGCAGAGGGAGGGATGCAGATAATGGAAAGATGATGTGACAAGCATGAAGCCACCAGGCCCATTGGGCTAAATTGCAAAGGTATTAAAAAAAAAAAAAAGGCAACGTTTCCTATCAGGACACGAGCGTCCTCCAGCCTCAAATGAACCCTGAACCATCTATTCTGGGAATCCCAATCTCCTGGAGTCACCGGGAGGCCGGATCCCGGTGCGGCAGAAAGAGCCGCAGCCGGCGCGGAGCCGTTTCCCACCGCCCGTGTGTCTTCCCCCCTCTCTTTGCCCCCGCGGTGTTTTATTGTTAGTTGTTTTTTTTTTTTATAGGATGATAAATGGAAACAATCCCTTTTTCTTAATCCAAAAAGCATTATGGGCTTCGAATCTAAGAGGTTGCAGCCTCCTGGCTTTGAAGTTGTCCTCCCTCGCTCCTGCTCCCACCTGGGCTCCCCCAGCAGCCGCCCGCCCACTCGCGCCGAGGATAACGGGATTTTCGTGCCGGTGCTCAAGCTGCCTGTGGGGACCCTGGGAGATGAGCTCTCCCCCTTTCCCTCCCAGCTCTGGTACCCGAGATGCTCCCACCTGATGTCCCAGCACTTGCAGCCACAGCAGAAATCTTATTTATTTAGAGTTTTTGACTCCTCTCTGGCTGGTTTGGTTTGTTGGCTGCTTGAAGGAGCAACATCTCATGGGGGTGGGCACTTCCAAGATCCGAGCTCCCCCGTAGTTTTCTGTGCTGTGGGTTGCACGAGGACAAGGAGGTCACAAGAACAGGTCACACAAAGAAAGAGAAGGGTGGATGGAACTGCCTTCACAAGCCACGTTGCGGTGATTTTTGCTCGAAAACCAGGAGCCAGCTGCCCTGGGCTTGCCCTTCGTGCAGTGGGCGGGGAGCAAAGAGTGGGAAGATGCTGGCACCATCTGTAGCTGTCTCGGGAAATGGAAAGGATGGGAGGGTGAGCCCGGCCCGGCCATCGCGAGCGGGTCAGGCTTTGACCTGAGCGCCAAAACGCTCCTTTGTTTGGCATTTCCCTTGGAAAACTTGGATTTCTGGAAGTGAAAGCTCCTGAGACTTCCCTTCGTGCCTTTCCCTCCACGCAAAGCAAACACCCAGACCGCAATTCCTGCCAGGGATGGAAAATGGCATTTTTTTTATATCCTCAGCAAGAGAATTTGTGATGAGGAACATCCTGGCAGCCAGGACAGGGCGTCTCCGGACAATGGATGTGGCGAGGCCGTGGTGCTCGCTTGAGTGCGCTCCCTGTTTGCATCTACTGCTGAACACAAAAAATGAAGAAACTTCTTGATTTCAGGGCCAGGAATTTATTTCAGTCACCTCCAACCCCAGAGCCCATCCTTCCTGTGGCTCTGCCACCGTCTGATTGACAGATGTCAATCACTGCATGGTGGTGTGGGTGAGGCTGATGGGTGGAGCTGTGCACTGGTTCTACTCTGGTGCGGTGAATAAACAGATTTTTGCAGTAAGGGGACATCTCAGTCCTTCTCTGTCCTTCAGGGGAGGTGAAGGTGCCACATGCCCCCAAAATACAGGAAATTTGGGGTGTGTGGTGCTGTTGACTCCGGGGGATGGTTCATCCCCTTCCCCAGCAATGGATGGTGGTTGCTCAACCTGTTGCTTCAGCAGGACTGTCCCGGGGGACAGGAGAGGGACTTGGCCCCCAGCGAGGGGTGACACATCCCATAGAGCCCCTCCCAGGCTTTCCCGCAGGGTTCTTGAAAATTATTTTACCTTGCGAAGGGATAGCTTTGGGAAGTAGCTTGCACGGGATCCTAACACCCTGTTTTTTCCTCTCTCTCCGAACAGGAGCAGTATCATTTCTGCTACGACATAGCACTGGAATATCTGGAGTCCCTGGAGACCAGATAGCACCTCGCCGGGAGAAGGGCGGCGAGAGCTTGCGCAGGGGTCGCGCCAACCGCGCGTTCCGCGCTCGGACGTTGCGTTAGTGCTGAAGGTGAGGAGGGAAACGGCAAAGGACCCGACGAGAAAACCCATCAGATCAAGAAAAAGGAAAGGACGTGGGGAAGCGTCGGCCGCTCCCCGTCTTCATCCTCTGCTCTCCCATCTTTTCTTCCCACCCTGAGCGTGTCCGAGCGGCCGCGGGTCGGATGCCACAACTCTGTCCCATCCCTGCAGCGCTTTGAGTCACGGTGGTGGGGTCGGCGTGCGCAGGATGCGGCCCCGCGGCGCTGCCCGAGCGTCTCTAAAGCAGCTGGAGAGGAGACCAGGGAGGGGAGGAGGAGAACAGGAGAAGCCGAGGCTGTTTCCCATCAGGGAAGGATGGATTTTTGGGGAAGAGGTGTTGCTTTTTTAAACTGGAACTGAAGCTGCTCTCCGAGGAGCCCAGGCGGCAGGTTTTGCCCGTGGTGAGGACACACTCTGAGCCGGAGCGAAAACCCTGAGAGGAGCTCTTGAGTTTCTCCCCATTCCCACCAGGAGTCTGATCTTCACTTTTTTTTTTTCGGTTCTGTGAGTTGCGACCCTTTGTGTATCCAGCCCTGGGACAGGAGGTGAGGGGTCGGGGCTCGGCGGCTGCCCGGCCTCACTCTGCGGTGTGAGGGGTGCTGAGCACACCATGTCCCTCTGCAGACACCAACTCCAACCCTTCCTGGCAACTTTGCCAAGCTTTTCAAGTGATGGTTCCCCTCCATTTCCCCACCATCTTCTCCATCTGTAGCAATTCCTCCTGGGGTCCCTTTTGAACCCTTCCCTCGTGAAGCGCTGCACGCGAGACGCCTTCAGTGCCGGAAACAAAACCCTCCAAAATTTGAGTCCATCCCATAGATCCCCTGGATGCCACCCCCAAGCAGGTCCCCATCGATGCCCCTGGGCTTTTTCTGGACTTGGTGAAGCAGAGAGGTCGGTTTTGGTGCTGGTGCTGATGTAGGGTGAGCTGTGCTGAAGCCCTGAGCTGTGGCAGTGCTTCAGGGCTGGCCATGGAGAGGTCCCCACCTGGGGACAATATATGGGGCTGGTGATTGAAGGTACCTGATAGAGTTTTGGCTTCATCCTGCTGCGGGGGCGGGGGTTGAGATGTGACTTTTTGTCTGATAGTGAGAGAATTGCAGGGGTTTCTGCTCACAGCCTGCTCGTAATAAAACTGTGGTCAGAGTTTTCTCTCTGCAAATGGCCTCAAGAAGGTGCAACCAGAGAGATGCAGCCCTGGGCTCTGTCTTGGAGACTCAAGGAACCAAGGGAAAGTTACTCCTGTCTCGAGGGCCAGGCAGATCTCCTCATAGTCATTTTTTGGGAGGATGGAACAGAAGAGAAACTGTCCTCCATCCACTTGTGGTTGCACATGGGCAACCTCATCCTTCACCTCTCCTGTTCTCCACGCTCCCCCATTGCATCCTTCAGCCCCATCTCCCCAGGGCAGAGGAAGCTTCCCCTCCCTGCCTGCCACGAGGCTGAGGATCCCCAATGCCCAAGGAGTTGCCTCCAGATCCCTACCACGACCGAAAGCTTTGGAAGACGCCGTTCAGCTGCACCAAACTGCAGCATGAAGGCTACAGAGCTGGGATGGCTGTGTCCTGGGGGTGCAAACCCAGGAGATCTTTCCATCCACCTTCCAAGGGTGGGGGAGAGCAACCAGATCACTCTGTGCTCCAGATCACTCTCCACCTTGGAGGGTGTCCCACCCATTGCCTTGCAGACGCCTGGAGGTGGTGATGGGGATTTGAGCAGCATCAGGAGGTTTTGCCCAGGAGGCCCTTGGCTTTCCCCAGGAGCTCGCCGAGTAATTCCCACAGCCTGACAACAACTTATTCCAAGGGCTATAGGACGTTATTCCCCTTCTTTCCCTCTCTGCTGTCGAACCTGCCCACGCTGCCTCGTCACCACATAGTGCAGTTACCCCAGTAACCTGGTAACACCAGTACTCGCATCGCAAGCCAGTGACTTGGAATCAATTAATGTCCTTTTCCCAGTCCCCATCTCTCCGTAGACGTGTCCGTGCCGTCCTAGCAGGGAAGGTGCCGTATGATGGGCGCCGAGAAGGTCCCAGGGTCCAGAAATGGTTGGGTTTTGTATAAAAACGGCTGAGCTGAGCCTGTGAAGTTCCTGGGAAGGGGGTAAGGTTGGCAGCGTTCAGTGCCGAGGGAGGGGGAGATGCCGCTGCTTCATCCCAGACCTTCTGGGAGCTTGGGCCACCTGCATCCTCCAGAGAGAGGAAACATCCCCCAAGGAAAGTGTTGCCAGAAAGAAGAAAAAAGGGAAAATCGAACCCCCCCACTTAATCCTAATGAGACAGCAGAGCCTGGAGGCGTTGTATATAAGTTTTAAAAGCAAGATTATTATTTTTTTTTTCTTTTTGATAACTCCTTGCTGGGTGTCTCTGGGTTTTTAGGGCATCTCTTGTGAAGGGCAGAGTTTGGAATCGAAGTGCTGTAATAAACCAACTCGTCTCCCGAGATGCTCGTATGAGGTGAGGCAAGGACATCCTGTACATAGAAAAATATATATAGAAATATATATATAAAAAATATAAATACTGTTCTTAAGATGGATAATGTTTATTGGTATTACAGGTTGGAGTGGTGCTTTTTTTTTTTTAATAAAAACAAAGCAAAAAAAAAAAAATTAAAACCCAAGAAAAACACCTGGTTGCAACCGTTTTGTCCATATACAGAAAAAATGACCCCTGAAAACTGGCAGCATCCAAGAGCTGCTGCCAAAGGGACTGGTGGGAGCACGAGGTGGCTCCACCACGGAGGAGGACGGTGCCGCGGGACCGAGGGAGGGCTGACGAAGGAGGGACACGTCTGGTCTGGGTTGTACCACGCACATCCAGCTGTTGTTAACTGGTTATTATTTTTATTTTTATTATTTTTGGCTTTCTTTCCTTTTAAGAAAATCAGTTGCATAAATAAATGTTCCAAATTTGCGATGGCCTCTGGGTTTCTTTCGCTGGGAGTCACGATGGAGGGAGCTCTTGTGCTACCAGGCACCTTGTAGAGAAGCTCTCCGTCTCGGCCAGATCCTGCTTTTCAGGGGTGTTTTTGGGGAGCACCTTTGCAGGGCCGAATTCCAGGACTTGGGAACCTTTCTGGCATCCAGGAGCCGTGTTTGCCTGTCACCATGCAGAGGTCTTGGGGGTTTCCTCCTCCGCACAATGAGTTCTTGGACCTGGCAAGACCTGCCAGCCAAGCTGCCGAGGTGGGACGCCCACAGCTTCATCTGGTGCTTCTGGTGGAAGTTTTCCATTGCTGGATAAGGTGTTACAGAGGCAGATGAGACTCTTTTCGGTGCGTTTCCCAGCTGGAAAATGAAATGCCAGGGTAAGACAAGCCTTCAGGAGAAGGAAAGCTCCTGCATTGTCTTTGGTGATTTATTTATTACAAAGCAGCCTTCAGTTAAATGTGTTGTGATATTAAACACTTCCAGTAGCACTTGATTCTTAATTTAATGGGGAAGAAAAAAAAAAAAGATCTAATTGACTTGTCAGGACTGTTTTTCATCGTTAATTAAGGTTCGTGGAGGACGAGGTAATTACATTTTCCTGATAAATAATAAAAAGGGGGATAATGCAAATTAAAATCAAAACCCGCACTTGGGGCAGGGCTCTGGGTGTGCACATCACCTTGGGGCTGTGGGTCAGCCCTTGGCAGGAGGTCCCTGGGGAAGAGTTTGTTGTCCCCAAGCCCTGCAGTGCTGTCCTGGAGGGCAGAGTGGCCTCGAGCGGTGGCAGTGCCCTGGGTGCCAAGGGGCACGAGCTGAGCTGGCCCCTGCAACCTCCAGTGCCCTGTTCCTGGTGTCAGGGGGTGGTTTGTTTAGACTGGACAGTAGGAAATAGTTTTTCACTGATGGAGTCATCAAATATTGGAATAGTCTGCCCAGGGCAGTGGTGGAGTCACCATCCCTGGGGAGATTCAAACAGAGTGTAGACCTGGTGCTGAGGGACACGGTTTGGTGGTGAGCTTGTGGTGTTTGGTCGAAGGTTGGACTGGATGATCTTGAAGGTCTCTTCCAACCAAAGACATTCTAAAAAATAGGAGGAAAATCCTTCTTCATGGTTATTGCTGTTCAGCTTCAAGTGTTTGGCCTGGTCCCAGGGCACACAGCTGGGCTGGTCACAGCCTTGGGGACTTCTCCATCCAGAGCTCTACTTCTGATTTCTTCAGTGCCTGGTCACCCTCCTTCCTGCGGTCCCCTCCTTGCCGGAGCTGGAGCCTCGCTCTTCCCAAGCTGTATTTCAGGCACAGCTCGTTGGGCACTCACTGTCACCGGCCGCTAACGATGAAGAAATTTCTCCCTCTGGTTTTATGAAAGCCATCGTTCCATCGGCTGCTCTGTAATGAAGGGAGAACCAGCAGCTGCTCCCTACGATCCTGCTCTCACCAAGGGCGATGAATTGACCCTTCTCCACCGTGTCCCATTAAGGTAAATAAAGGAGCTGTTTCTGCAGGGACAAGGGAGGTGGTGAATGGGTTTGGTGGCTCTCGTGAGGCTCCAGGACCCTGGGGAGGTGTGCGGCATCGCTTTCCTTCCTTGCTTCATCCCTGCAACACCTCCAAGAGGCGCGGGCAGCCCAGGAGCACCAACAGATAAGCGGCACCATCCTGTGGAGCTGGGGCAGGTCCAGAAATCCAGATCCCCATCCTGTGGAGACACCCCTCCTGTTCCAGCTCTGCTTCAGCATGTCCTGGTGACTGACATGGTGGAAGGTGGCCCAGGGATGGGGATGGGACAGAGCAAAAGGCCTCTTTCCCCTGTCTGCAGAGCCAAGAGTGCCTTTGCATGGCCACAGATGGCCAGGTCTCGCTGCTGCTCTCTGCCAGGCGTGGGTGGATTAGAGCCGCTTCAAAGGAGCTCTTTGCATTCCAAGAACTAATCCAAATGTGCCGTCCAGTGCCCAACTTCTGGTCCTTGGGAATTATTTGCCAAGTCAACACCTCCTTTGTGCCGTTATCTGCAGCACGCATGCCCCAGCAGAGCTTGTTATAATTTCCCGAAGCCAATGTCATGGTATTTTTGGAGGTGACCAGGATATTCTTGTCCTGCTCGTGGGCTCGTTCCCTAATCTAGACCAACAGACAACTCGGGATGTGCTGGGGGAGCCCAGCTCTGGCTCCTGTCTGGTGTCCAGCAGTAGCTGCAGAGGTGGCAGGTGGCACTTCTGTCCCCATCGAGTCCTGTCCTCCTGCCTGGAGGGACTTATGTTCCCAGTGCCAAGCAGACCATGACCATCCTGCCCCGTACAAATGCTCGTTGGTGTTCCTCATGATCTAGCACTGGATGCGGCCTGTTTTCCCACAGCAGCTACTTCTGTGCAAAGACCCAACTGGAGTGCATGATGTCCGATGAAATCACGGGATTGAGAAAGGCGCCGGTCATCCCCGGCTGGGAGCAACCCATGTTCCCCTTCTTCCTCCCTGGGGCAGCAAGTAGTGGGCTCCCTTTTGATGACATTACCAAAAGAAAAAAATTGTCCCCCCACCGTTTCAGCCCTTTTTCAAGCCCAGGTCGGTGCGAGCCGAGTCTGGTCCCGGCAGCAGCTTCGTCTGGGATGGGGATTTATGTCTTTACTGTGGGAGCCGGAGGAGGAGAAGTAGGAGCCCCCTTGTCTTGGTGTTTCCCCATACCCACGGTTTTGTTGTTACCACGGAGCTGCCTTAGCCCCGCACAGCAGCAGCTGGGGTTTCCCCCTGGAAAAGCACTTTGCTGGAAACGCTTCGCTCACCTCTTGGGCAGCCGAGAGCAGCCTGGAGCTTGAAACACAAGCAAACCACAGGAGCCATTTGTGGTCACGACCGGTTTTATAGCGTGAACTGCTGATAAGGCTCTTGCAAATCCTTCTCCTGCTGAAATTATTTCAAATTTGTGACTTGCAGGAGAAAAAAAAAGAAAAAGAAAGGCAGCTCTAAAATGGAACTATTCCCCTAAAAAACAAATCCCTTGAGGAGAAAAGATGACTTCCTATCGATGTTGCTTGGTTCAGTTTTTTGGAAAGAAGCGTGTGGAGGGTCTCTAGGTAGGATTACCTCGTGGGCTGACCTTGTTCCTGTGGACAGTCTGACTCTGCAGGGATATCCTTCTTATAGGATGGACATGGGGAGTGGAGGCTGAAGAGCCCCGTCCAGGGCTGTGCCGAGCTCCTCGTGCCCATGCAGGGAACCGGTGGCACAGACTCCGTCAGAGACTTCCCATCTCTCCAGTGCTGCAAATGCGGCCGGATAATTTATTTAAGTAGCCTTAATGGTACTGCAATCTATATGCTGCTAGTGTCACCTCTAAATGTTCCATCAAAAGGCTCAATGGGAAGAATTTGTATTTCGAAATAAATATTTCCTCACGGTGTGCAAAATATCTAATCATGTATTTATCCTTAAGTACTTCCAAAAGTCAACATAATTATTCCAGTCCCATTAAGTTTAATTTGCAGTAAATTATGCATTTAGCTTTAAGTTGAAGTTGCTGGTTACAGTCAAGATAAAGCTCTTGCTATTTATAAAGCAGTATTTCAGCATGGATATAAAATACAAATGGTTGGACAAGAAAATCCTGCTAAGGAAGTTTGGGGAGAATTTCAAATAGGGAGGCTTACAAAAAAAAAAAATCTGTAGAGCAAGTGTCTAATCAGAGACGTGGAAACACACTCAGTCAACTAAAATGAACTCCCAAACAGCTTACAGGGGCTTGGGCTGCCAAAAGAATTTTCCTCCGGCTAGAAAATCTGATATTTTTCTCAGGATATGGTTTTGAAAAACAAATTAATCACTTAACTTTCCTCTTGATGTCGTATCTTTGAGGTTTACTGGACAGGGAAGGCGTTTCCCACTGGAAGAGGTAGAACAGCTTTTATCTGTGATTTATCTGTGGTCTCGGATGTCCCCGCAGATTAACGGCAGCGGATAACTGATCCTCCCCTCCCCGGGATGTGCGAAGCCCTTTGAGTCAATAGGAAATCTCTGATGGCCAACAATGGGTGTTCAGTCTGCCCTTCTCCATTAATGGTTGCTGGACACCCATCTCCATGTGCTGGAGCTGTGTCTCCATGTGCTGAACACCCATCTCCATGTGCTGGACCCATGTGCTGAGCCCACTTCTCCATGTGCTGGACCCACGTCTCCATGTGCCAGACTCTGCACTTTGGGATTGATGGCCAAGTGACATTTTTCTACCCGGTTCCAGGAGGTGAAGAAGGTCATGGGAAGACTTCCAATCCCCAAATGACTGTGCTGGTGGTGCTGGTGGATTGAAAGATTGCCTGTTTGCTGATGGGCTGGAGGGTGGTCTCTCAGGTAAAGCAAGAGAGGGTCTGGGTGGGCTGCTTGGTTTTGTCAGTGGTTCTTTGGAGGCTTTCAGGACAAGATCTCTCAGCGCTTCACCTCTCCCTTCCTAAAACCAGGCTGACCTTGTCTGATCTCAGTGGGTTGCTCCCCTGGGTGCGACATCACTGGGGAAGGGCTCAGGGCAGTCCCTTGTACTGGGCAGGGCATCTCCCATCACTCAATGTCACCCTGGGGACAACCCTCCTGCTGTCCTCCTGCCCTCCCCTGCTCCAACAGAGCTCTTGGCCAAGGACAGCACAGTGCTCAGATTAGCAGGACTTGCTCAGAGCGCCTGGCCTGCTGCCGCTGCCCAGGAAAAAGGGCTCAGCTGGTCGGTAAAGCTGCCAGCTTTCTACCGAGGAGGCACTCAGCCGTGTCGGAACTTCAGGTCTCTCTTGGGGGCAGGCAGAGATGAATGCACCCAAAATTACCAAGGACTTTGGAAAATGAGGGCCTGAAGCAGCCTCACAGCGATGCAGCCAGGTCGGTAGCAGAGTGACGCTGGCCCTGGGAATCGGGAAGGTCTGAAGGTCACAGCTCAAAATCAACGCAGCCCAAAGGAGCAGTGCCAAAGGCAACTGCGTGTTCAGGTGATTTTTTGGGGAGCTTTTGCCCGGAGCAGCAGGATTTTGTCTGAGCACCGATAATGTTTCTCCCTGGAAAAAAGGAGGCTCAGGGGAGACCTTTTGGCTCTCCACAACTCCCTCACAGGAGCTTGGAGCCAGGGGGGGTTGGGATCTGGTCCCAAGGAACAAGCGCCAGGACAAGAAGAAGCGGCCTCCAGTTGCCCCAGGGGAGGTTGAGGTTGATGCTGAGGAACAATTTCTTCATGGAAAGGGTTATTAAGCCCTGATCCAGGCTGCCCAGGGCAGGGCTGGAGTCCCCATGATCCCTGGAGGGGTTTCCAAGGCGTGGAGATGTGGTGCTGAGGGACAGGGCTCAGTGGTGCCCTGGCAGGGATGGGGACACCACTGAAAATGGGACTTACCTGCTGAAATGGAGAATCTTTTCCAGGAGAGTGATCATTTCACAGAAAATTTCACACTTAACGTGGTTTTAGGTTTTGGGTTGGGTCTGGGTTTTTTTTCCTTCTTTTTTTTTTTTTTTTTAAATAATTATTTTATTGTTTTGGAAGGAGAATACCTTTCCTCATGGTAAAAAACTTTTGCTGAATAGACACTAGAGACCAACCCCTCTGGGTATTTCTCCATCCACTCCTCTGGAGCTCACCTGGCAGTGCTGTGCTCTATAGCTCTCCAGCTCTCCCACTGATCTTCTACCCACATCCCAGAGCTGCTGCCTGATGCCCAGATATCCAGGTGCAGCCCCTGCCACGGTAAATGGGGAAACACTCCATTTTTTGGGGAAAACCGTTTATGTCCAAGGGCAGATCTCTCAGCTCCTGCAGCCCTGTTTGTAGGGTGCAGCCCATCCTCAGCCCCAGCAGGCTGTGGAGAAGTAGGGACAGGTGAATGGCTGAGTAAAGCAGAGATGATATCATAGAATGTTAGGGGTTGGAAGGGACCTCTGGAGATCATCCAGTCCAACCCCGCTGCCAGAGCAGGATCACCCAGGACAGGCCACACAGGAACAGATCCAAGAGGGTTTGGAACATCTCCAGAGAAGGAGACTCCACCACCTCTCTGAGCAGCCTGGTCCAGGCTCCAAAACTCTGCACCCAAAGTCATGAAGCCAGTCAACAGAGCAGCCAAGAGTTACACACCCAGCCCGTGTGCTTTAGGTGCTCTTCGGACCAGTTCACGCCGTTTTCAACACCGTGGCACGTGCTTTCCATCACCCCATAATCCCCTTTTTGCTTTCTCTTTCCTGAAGAGCTTTCAGGGCCCATTAAGAGTAACAAGAGGTGTTTGCAAGGTTAAGAGACTCAGTGTCTAAACTTACCATAAAGGTTTGAGGTAATTTACAGCTGTAGGCAGCAAGTGCTCTTCAAGGGGGGAAGGGAAATGCAATTTAAGAGAACAGAAATAAATAAGGAGCCGCAGCAGCTAACACTCGCTGATTTAATCCCCAACCCACGAGAAAGATTTATTCCGGTATCTGACAGTTTGATCACTTCAGGAATCCCATAGGTCAACCCATATCTGCTGTTATTATCTCTGGGCTGTTTCCACCGAGATGCACAGGGAAGATTTGTTAAAGAAATGAACCAAAGAGGGGTGCTGATAGGAGTGTAATGGATGGGACCCCCAGAGACCCTTGTCAGGGAGATAACCCGAGTGATGCTTCTCCACAGCAGCCTGTGTGGGTTGCTCTGTGCTCGGGGTGGGGGAAGGGAGCCCTCATGAGGTGTGAGGAGAGCATCAACCTAAAGATCTGCTTGGAAATAGAGAGGATGAAGAGCTGGGTGTGGGGGGAGAAAGGCTTGTGCAGGTGGAGCAGCCTCTGCCCAACACCCCCACCGTGCCACGGGCTGGTCTCCTTGAAAGGGGTGCAGATCTGGGGGGGCCCACCACGGGGCTGACAGAGTGGGTGGCTGGGAGAAGACACTGGGAGCTGGAATCACCCAGTGCCTGCAGACTGCTCTGGGGAGTTATTTCCACTTGCAGCCCATGGCCAGCTGCCTCATGCTGTCCTCTCTTATCCCAATGCCATTATAAGGAATTTGGAGGGTGAAAGTCCAGCCACTGAGGATCTTCTGGGGTTAGAAGGGTCAAATCCCTTTGTGAAAAGGGAATCTACTCTCTGCCCACACATGGAGGACGTTGGTGGCTCCTACTACCTTTGGCGAGGGTGAGCAGGCGAGTAGGAGGGCACGCTTTGCACGCTCGTGTGCAAAGGGACACCCGGCAAATGGAAATTTGGTCCAGAGTTGTGAACAGACCCGGAACACAGCATGGAGGGACCGTATGACACTGGCATTAGGCACCCAAAGCAGCTGGAAATGCTCTTGTAGGTGCATTAGAGCTGCCCAGCCTGTCAGGACAGGGAGAGGGAAGCTCCTGAGGAGGCTGAAGGATGGATGAATCGTTAAGTCATTAACCATCATTAGTGAGGTCAGGCAGTCTCAGGTGCTTCCCAGCTGGTAGCAATGAAGGAGGGCGGGACCTCAGGGCCAGGGGAGGGTTCTTGTAGAGACCCCTGGGTTAGAGGAGCTTTTGAGTTGGTGGGGTCTGCTGACTGTCATCCTGAGGGCTTGAGCAACTGCCTGGTGAGCTGGTGTGGGGTGTCTGCAGGATGGTGGTGCTGGATCTGTTGTTAGCCTGGGAGAAGGTGGTTCCTGCAGTGCAGATGCACCAAGGATTTATCTCCTGGGGTTGTTACTGCTCACTGGATGATGTGCCTTTGTCTTATTTCAAAATCTGAACTGCAGAGTTGGCCATTCAAGTTGGTTGTCTCAGAAGCTGTTGTGTCTAGAGTCACTGTGGGAGGAACTGGAGGACCCTGCCATGAGGAAGAGCCCTGTGCTGTGGGACACCAGTGTTATGGGCATGGTGCTCCTCTGAGCCGTGCAGGTGCTGCAAGACAAGTTTGCTGCTCCAGATGCTCCTTGGCTTAGATGCCAGAAGAGGGTGAGTAGGAAACATCCCTTTAAAATCCGGAAGGAAAGAAATGCAGCTTGAAAACCACCCAGTGGGGGACGTGCAGTATGTTTCCCTCCCTGTGGTTCTCCCTTTTACCGTTGTTGGTCACGAGTGCCTCTTGTGCAACCCCAGCACCCAGTCTGCTTCCTTCTGGGTGTCTGGGAGGAGCCATCAAAGAGACCCTCTGGGACATCTGTTTCCCCATTTGGTTTTTCTCTGCAAATTAACCATTTCTCAGAATTTCCTCTCTCGTTTCCTCTCTCCTTTCCTCGCCGTCTAATAATTTCCCACTGCAGAGCGTGCCTTTTGCTGTCAGAGCTGCCTGGGAATGGCACCAAAAAGCCACGGGGAAACTCTCCTACGCAATCAGGCACGTAGCCACAGAGACATATGCGGAGGGAAATGCAGCCCGGACCAACAAACAGCCGGGATGCGGAGACATAAACAGACACAAATAAACAAGCTCACACCCCCCAGCACGCCTGAGACGCATCTCCACGGGCAGACACTTTAACGAGCCTACGTGGAGACACCAAGATGCACAGAAAAGCACATGTAGGGAGAGGTTTTCCTCTTCTCCGCGCTTCCGTCGCAAGAGAAAACACAAAGACGGGGCACAAATGCCTTGAACAACCACTCACGTGCTGCCTGTTTGGCAGAGGCCCCTCTTGGTTTGAGTTTCTCTGCCTGAAATGAGGTACGTTGCCAAGATCCAGAAGCTGAAGTTGTTGGCAAAGCCGCCCTCACCCAATTTCAGGGCTTTCACGGGGTGTTTTTGTTTAACGAGAGGCTGGTTAATGAGTGAGCGAGGGGTGGGCAGGGAACTGCTGGCCAAGGGAAGGGTGTGAGGGAAGTAGATGGAAACCTAATTAGCAGCTTTGGCTTAATTGACCAGAGGAAGGGGTTGGGGGCTGGTTTGTTTTTTTTTTCTGTGGGAAAATGTTGGGTTTTTCTCCCCATCCAAGGTTTTTCCAACATTAACTAACTATCGGCAGCCTGGCTGGCCTCCGCGTGGTGTGCTGAGAGGGGAAGATGTTTGACGTGGCTCCAGGAGGGCTGGTTTTGTGTGGCAAAGCCTGGCAGGGTCTTCTCCGTGAGGTGATATCCAGGAGCAGAGTGGGTTGAGGTGCTGCCCTGCCCTTGGGAGCTGGGCTTCACTTAAGCTGTGATTGGTGTGGCAGGAAAACTTGGAGACCCCAAAACGGGACTTTATTTCGTAAAGAAAAGAGTGACACAATGCTGAAAGTCTCCAGGAAGGAAGAGGCAAAGCTAGGAAAAGAGAAGGCTGCTTATTTTTGTTTTATTTTTGTCATTCTTTAATGTTGAACATTTCCCTTTGAGGAGCTCACCATGTTGGTGTTGGCACTTCAGGCAAGAGCGAGGTTTGTGTCAGACCGCAAAAGACTTTTTCAATCAAAATAAAGAGCAGCATCAAAAGGGGAATAATACAACATGGAGAGTGTTGAAATCGGATATTTTCTAGGGCTTTACCCCTGACCTCCCCCCACCCCAAAAACCCAGACAGATTTTGCAAGGCTTGGAGTAGCAACTAGAGATTTCTGTGGGGTACCTAATACCCCAGTATTGGGTCTCCCATACCCAATCCCACTGGGCACATCCCTCCCTAAGTCCCTTCTCTTTTTTTTTTTTTTTTTTGGCAGGGCTGAGCAGAGCTTTTGCATCACAAACAAGGTGATAGGTGACACCGTGGTGGCCCTGCAAGGACTGGAGCGGCAGTTGGAGAGAAAATCCTTCACCAAGAGCCTGCCAGTTGCTTTTATTGCGTCCTTTGTTGATATTTATTCTGATCCGGAGCCAGCTCTGCCCGTTACAGCTGTGCTTCTCATTCCACGGTTGGTTTATCAGCGTGGGCGTCTCTGGGCAGATGCCGCAGGACGTGGTGCACAGCGGGGCCACCGGCTCATAGCCAACAGAAGGGCATGAACCACTCAAACTGATCAAGGCTGTACCTTGCCTGCTGCTAGTACCACAAAGTTCTAAAGCCACCACAAAGTTCTAAAGCCACCACAAAGTTCTAAAGCCACCACAAAGTTCTAAAGCCACCACAAAGTTCTAAAGCCACCACAAAGTTCTAAAGCCACCACAAAGTTCTAAAGCCACCACAATCGGCATTCTCTTGGCAAGCACCAGGGCTTGTGCGCTCACCCAGCAGTCTGGCCAAATGTGTTCCTTGGCTTGGGATGAGCAGGAACCTCACGCTGGGGGGTAGCCAATCTCAGCGTAAGCAAATGCCTCGGGGACTGGCCCAGCAGGTTTTGTGAGCTGTGTTGATCGTATGTGGCTCTGCTTCACCACCTGCTTGTGCCTCAGCTGTTTGTTTTCACCCAAAATCAGTGCCTGAGCTCTCCAGCCGTGAATTCTGCTGGAGTTGTTCTGCAGAAGGAGAACATGGACATGCTGCATGGGGACCTGGAACGTTTCTGAGTAAGGAGTGGTGGTGGGAGGCCAGAACCAAATTGTAGCTCTTTCTCAGCTAGCATTAGCATCTGCAAATTGTAAGTGATGGAGGCCCTTTTAAAAGGGCTTGTAGTGATAGGAGGAGGGGTAATGGCTTTAAGCTGGATGAGGGTAGATTTAGGCTGGGTATTAGGAAGAAATTCTTTACGGTGAGGGTGGTGAGACACTGGAGCGAGTTTCCCAGGGAAGTTGTGGAGTCTCATCCCTGGAAGTGTTTAAGACCAGGCTGGATGAGGCTCTGAGCAACCTGCTCTAGTGGGAGGTGTCCCTGCCCATGGCAGAGGGGTTGGAATGAGATGATCTTTAAGGTCCCTTCCAACCTGAACCATTCTATACGCTTCTATGAGGTGTCCATCTATGGAGCCCAGGCATGGAGAGACACTCACAGGGATGACCCACTGGGCAGGAAAGAGCTTGTGTGACCCAGCCAACAGAGTGAAAATGGGGAGCGTCCCAGGAGGAGGACTTGAGTGCTTGTGCGTGGGGCAGCAAGAGAACTGGTTTTCTTCCCATTCAGGAACTTCCGGTGAGTTGCTCCATGTCTTGTTTTCCCTCTTGATGTTTCCTTCCTCACCTCTTGGGCTCTCTGTGGGCATCTTGCTACCTGTAGAATGCATTTAACATGATCATGAGCACAGGAAAAGGAGCAGAAAAGGATTAATTGTTCAAAATGCTGCATAAATATTGACAAAGTGCTCCCAGTATCCCTCTTTCCAGTGCAGTGCTGGCTGGGCTCCTCTATGCTCCCTCTGCACAGCCAGAGCCACGGGGCATGGCCCAACTCGCTGCTCCCAGGCTGGATGTGCTCCTCAGCACGAAGTTTTGGGTTGTCCACCCCTGTTCAAAGTGCACCCAGACCCTTGTGATGAAGGGATGCTACTGGGAAAGGAAAGCTGCAGGCAAAGTGTGGAGCTCTGCAGTTTGGCACTTTCCTCTGTGCTGTGTCCCAACACCTGAGGCCCTGCCTCGTGAAGGGATGATTTGGGGACTGCGCAATTAGCAGCGAAGCGGCAGGCCGGGCTCTAATGCCAGAAGGTGCCTGGGCACTCACCCAGAGCCAGGGCTTGCTGCTGAGCATTTAATTAGAGTCCATGGAAATTAACTTGTTTTTAAAATTTGTGTTCAAGGCTTGGGCCCTTCCCACTTGAGAGCCCTCTGCTGATGCCAAGGAACAGCTTGGTAGGGATATGCTTGTGTGCCCTGCCTGCTTTGCCTGGAGGGGGGTGTGTGTGTGTGGCAGCCCAGCTCCAGTTCAGACTCCGTCCTGCTGCCGCTCGATGCTGCACTGGCCAGAAAATGCCTGTGATGTGTAGGAGCTGAGTCTATCACCCCGTGTCTCCGACAACAGCAGAAAAGCAACTCAAGAGGAGAGAAAAAAGGCAAGGTAAGCACGGAACGTCCTTCATGGCAAGGGGCTTGCTGACCTAACTGTGTCCCAGTTGGCTGTGTACCCATCCCATCTCCACAGATCCACCTGCATCCATCCTCAGGGCATCCTCTGCCCTGTGGAGACCCTTCCTTTCTGTCACCTGTCTCAGATACGTTGTGAGGAGATGTCTAACACTGATCTAGTGGAAGATATCTCTGCCTATGGTAGGAGGGTTGGAACTCGATGATCTTTAAGGTCCCTTCCAAGGCAATCCATTCTATGAAATCCATCACCTGTCTTAATTTCTCTCCCCGTTGGTCTCCCTGCCAGCCCCTATTTAGAGTCAATGAGTTTCCCAGCATTTTGCTACCAGCTGGGTCCTTCAGACTCATCTTGTCCTGGTCTGAGATGTGGTGCATGCTGGAGATACCTGTTTGTCCGTGTGTGTTTTGGAGTCTTGGCTGGTCACCTTCCAAACATCCACAGCTTCAGGAGAAGGTCCCTGCTGCAAGAGACTCCCAAAGTACTTTGAAAACGCTCTGTTGTCGCCTTTTACAGAGGCAACTGAGTCTGGAAGATGACCCAGAAAGAGGAAAAGTCCAATCCCTCAGGTTTTTGGGCCCTTCCACCCCGCCTATGCCAAATACACCCACATCTGTATCCCCAGCAGGAGCAGAACTGGAGCGGCGGCTGCACACGATGGCAGCTCGGCCTTGGCGCGGGGGCCGGGCGGTGCAGGGGGGATGACAGAAAAGCTTAATGAGGGTTTGAAAGAAACATCTTGTAAACTTTGGAGCAGAGAAGCTGCAGTTTGATTCGAACATGTTTGCTTGGCAGGGGCTGCCCGAGCCCCTGCTGCTGCTGCTGCTTTTACTGGTGCTAATTAGGCAGATTTCCATCCTGCCGGTCGCAGGCGCTTCTCCTGGAGATGGTTCCACCAGCAAGCGCCGGCTGGACTGACATCCCACTGCGGGTGGTGGAAAGGGTCGCTGTGTCCCCCCTGCCAGTCCTAGCTGGAGATGGCTTGTGTCCTGGGGGCAGCCCAGGCTTCAGCAGAGCCTCCTGCGATGGTGAGACAGCCCAAGGCCAGCTCGGGCAACGTGTGTCCTGCCTGGATGTCTGTCCTAGGGCAAAGCACTGGTGATGCTGAGGGAGGAAGCTCCCAAACCCTGGGACCCCTCTCTGGCCCAGCTGAGGGTGCAGACACCAACACTCGGCCTTGCCCTGGGCACCCGGGTTAGTACAGAGCAACCCGGGGTTTTGGTAGCGATGTGGTGACCCAAGGCAGGGAGCACTTAACCCTTTATGGAATCAGGACTAATCCTGCTCCCACTGGAGCCATCCTGCGTGCGCTTTCCCTTCTGTTGCAACCATCTGCTTCCTTTGAAGCTCCCTAAATATTTCCTTTCCCTCCCTGTCTCTCCCCTCCCTCCCTCCTCCCACCCCAAAAGCACTTTCTGTTTTCTTGCTTTGTTTTTTTTACCGTCTTTTTTTTTCTGACGCACCTTGACTTCGGCAGCAGCCGTTCGGAGACGAGCCAGGACAGGGGAGGACGTCTCTGTTGACCTGCCCGGGCCACATCTGTGCCAAAGCTGTTGCAGCTGCTTTCCTGGTGTCTCCGTGCCCAGGAGATCTACAGGCTCTGGTTGCCCGGTGTAATTCATCTCCTTTGTTTAATGTTTGCTGGGAGACAGGTCCCTCTTAATCTATTACGGTGTCATTAAAAGGGAAAATGTTTGCTCCGTAGGGCCTCAAATGGCCTTTTAAAACTACAGTAAAAATGTAATTGCCAGCTCACAGCGGGGTTTAACCCTTTCTTGATGCACAGCTCTCTTTCTACAGAAGTGGCAGCAGATCTATGGAGATGAGCCAGAATCAGAAACTGGGTAGGAATAGCGCAAATTTGGCTGCTGGGTGGGTCCTCTGATGTCTCTCCGGCTTTGAAGGATGTGTTGCTGCTGGGATGGAGCAGGTGAGTGTTTCATAAGGTGCTTTGGGATCCACGGGGGCAAATGTTGGTATTTCAGACGTTGATCTCATCCAAAGTTTAGACATGTCATGGCATCCTGAATTTAGATCCTACTCCCTTTGAGATGCTCAGGATTTCCAGGCTTCATCCAGGCTGGAAAAGGCCCCTTCTCCATCCCAGCCCTGTGTGGAGGGGTTCAGCCCACTCTGGCAGATGGGATTTGGAGATAACCTCCATTCAAGCAGCCCTCATACCTCACGGGTGCCAGCAGCTCCTGCCATATGGGGCCTCCCAGAGCTCTATGGATGCATGGAGACAGGCCTGAGGCTGCATCCATCTTATCCAGCCCAGGGATCCCCAGGGCACTGTCGTCATTGCTATTGTGCTTCCATTTGTCACCACAGTACCATGTGGGCAACAGCAGGGCCAGCTCAGGGGGGTGTTTATTCCCATGAGTATGTCAAACACGTTCTAGAAACAGAGGCAGCATAAGGATCTCATCTCAGTAACTCTGTTTTCAGATCAACTAATGTTTCTTAAAGGCAGATTGTTCTGCTGGGACAGGTTTCCTGTCTAAGCGATGAACTCTGCAAAACTCCTCTATGTGCATCCAGGGAGAACAATTAAACATTGGAATAGTCTCCCATGGGAAGCGGTGGGCTCCCCTACACTGGGCAGTTTTAAGACTCAATTTGACAGGGTGCTTGACCATCTCACATAGACCAAATTTTATTTATTTTGTTTTACTTGCAAGGTCGGACCAGATGATCCTCGAGGTCCCTTCCAACCTGGCATTCTAGGATCCTACAATCCATGGGGTCCTGCTGTAGAAAGACTGGGCCCTGCATCAGCGCTGGTCAGGCAATGCTGTTGAAAAAGGGAGATGAAACACCCTCAACTGGTAAAAAACAACTATTTTTATTGGAGGGGGAAGGGGAAAACCCAACCCCACGACCCTTTTCATTCCGAGCGTATGCTTTAAATCGTAGCAGGCACATCCTCGAGTGGAACTTAATTACCGGGAAGCTGGGATTACTTAGTGCTGGTACAAAGAGAGGCACTTCACGCCGTGTGCTGAATGTGGCCGAGGTGAACAGGTTTCCATTAAAACCAGCACGACCCCAGCTGCCTGCTGCTGCCCACGGCTGTCTCCCAGAGCCCAGACGAGTAGGGCAACCGGCACTCGGCTTCAACAGCGGCTCTGCAGCCTGGAGAAAAGCTGCTGCCTCTGAGGCTTTGAAAGAGGGGTTTAATGTTCCTTGTCGATGAGGGTTTTTTTCACCCTTTAAGGCAGCAGGGAAGAGGCTTTTGTTTAAAGTGCTGCCTTAAAAACCTTTGAATGAGAGAAGATGTTTGAAGGTCCTGGTGGCTCAACCATTTGGAGGACCGAGGAGGTCACCTGGCTTGCTTATAGATGAAGCGTCTTGTTGATGCCACAGCTCTGATGAGGAGCGTAAACCTTGATGTCATTTTAAATTTCATGCATTTCCTTGAAGAAACGTCCCATGGGAGAATTTACTCAGAGGAAAAATTTGGCCCCTGGAATCAAATCCTCAGTAGTGGGTGCAGGTGCCTTCGTCCCACTCGTGCCATTGGACGTCAGGGCTTGGTTAGCACTTGAACCTGTGCTAAACGTTTCCTCTGCTGGTGCTGTGAGTCAGCCCAGAGGCAGTTGTATTTTGTGGCTGAGAGAAGCACTTTGTGCATTGATAATGTTTTGCAGATGACTTTGTCCACCCTTCCCTCTTTCTGCCTTCAAGGCGGAGGGGAAGGACTGTCTGGGCAGTGTGGAAAACCCAGTGACAGAGATCAGCTGCCCTCCTGAGCAGGGTCAGATAGTTATGAGTCGCTGTAGGAACAACCAGGAGGTGCAAGAAATGAGGAAATGCCTCCTCCCATCCCCTCGCTTGGTCCAGCCCAACAACAGCTCCTACAGAACTGGTGATGGGCTCTGGGAAGGCAGGGGAATGAAGGTCAGTGTCCAGCTGATAACTGATGCCTACTGCTGTGCCCCTTGGAGAGTGGGGCTGTGTCCTCCCCCTCCTCTCACCCCTTCAGGGGCTGCTTCCTTTACTTTCAGTTTCTGAAGGAGCAGGAGGGGGTTGTAATTCCCTTTTGCAGTCAGCTACAGGGTTTGTGAAATTTCCTTACAGCAAGAGACATCCTAGGGAAACCTGTTGGCCCCGTCTGCTCCTGGAGTTTGCTCTGACCTGGGGCTGAAGCAGGGGAGAGTATCCCAAAGACTCCTCACCCTGGGACTGCTGCCAGCCTGCCCGCCCCATCCCCCTCACTTCCCCTTCCAATACAAGATTGTTTTTCTTCGCTTGAGAGAAGCTAAAAACTTCTCTCTCCATCCCAAGGGAAGGCAGGAGAGACGGTTTGGATTTATGCTAAAAAGCCAATTAGCTGTCACTCGGGGTTGAGCAAAGACAGCGCAGCAATCCTGCCTGAGTGAGGCTCCAAAGATAGTTTGGGTGGGTGAGGAGCAGTACCCAGGTGCCTCAGAACAGCAGCCTGGGCCCCTATCCCGGTCTGAAGCGGCTTGGCCAGCACCGTCCTGCTGTGGGAATGCTGGGATATTACATTGCAGGTGCTGAGCATCCCTTCAGCCAGCTCTTGCTTGATGGGAGAGTGGGGAAAACATGTTGGGACAGGGAATATATTAAGCGTGGCAGGTCCTTTCTGTCCCATCTTGCCAAAGCTGTAGGGATTTTTGTGCTGCTGGAAACACCGTTCTTCTCACCTCTCCCTGCTGAGCACCGTCCAGGGTTGTTTTCACACTTTAGGAATTTACTTGATGTGATTCTGACAGCGTGTGAGGGTCTGGTTGAATGAAGCATCCCCTGGTAACATCTACATCAGCAGCATAACCCACCCCAAAGTCCCCCCTGATGCCGTGGTGTCCATTGTGCGCCTCTAGCTTGATTTAAACCGGAATTACAGAGCTGGAAGTCTGGCTTTCCTGGAACAAATGGCCAACATCCAAGTCTGGAGTCCTGCCTCAGCAGTCCCGGCTGTGTGGACACCACCAGGCACGAGGTAAGAGCCATGACTTCATCATGCCATGTTAATGTAAAACTCCTTCCCAAAGCCAAAGTCGTTTCCATGCAAAGTATTTCAGCAGTCGGGCTCTGTCCACCATGAGCTGGGAGGACGCCCGTGCTCAGGCTGGTCTTGGAGACGCCAGTTTGGGGCATGTCCCCCCCAGGTGTAACTCCAGCTCTGGACCTGGCTTTAGCACATCTCTCCGCTCCCATCCTTGTGAACTGGCAGTAGTTCTAGCTCCACCTATTGTCACACAGTCGGATGCGGTTGAAATTCCTATAAAACTAAGCGGGTGCTTATGAAATGTCTCGCGCGTCTAACGAGGAACTCTGCAGAAATCCCTCGTTATTTCCCGATAACCCAGGGAAGATGAACACTGCTGGAGAGTGACTGCTGGCTTTTTGGGAAAGCTTTTGCTCTTCAGGCTGAATTCTCCTTTGCAGTCAGTTGTTTTCCAGTCTCATCTGTCTTTCTGTTCTTCTGGATCATTTTTGCGTCTGCTCAGGTGCTGTGGTCTCATCCTAATGAATTTTGGGATAGTGCTCTTAGACAAGCTACAAGCTCCTCCCTGGACTGTAGTTGTCCCCCTACCCTGCCTGGTTCTTGCTAAGCTCCTTCAGAAACCTCTCCTTGCCTTTGGAAATGGGAAAGGCGTCCTATGTGGGGAAATCCCAAATCCTGAGCCTGCCTGGCCTCAAGGATTGGGTCCTGTGTGGTTTGTGGGAGCTCCAATCCCTGGGGCAGAGCTGGAGGTGCATTTCCCACACCCCATCCTGGGCTCTCTCATAACCTTCCTGGAGAGCAGCCGTGTTACACAGGCAGCCAGCTCTGCCTGTCAGCTCTACCCAGCGTCCCGCTCCCCACTGAGAGCATTTAATTACCTTTAATTACACCTGACTTGTTTTTAATTGTTCCCCAACAACACATCCTGATTAGGGAAGGAGGAGCTTGTTCTGTTACTGCTGCAACACCCTGAACTTTTCTCCCCCAAGTTCAGAAGAGATTCATTTTTTTCGTGCAAAATTCCATGCGTTTCTGTCTATCCAACCCAGCCAGTGGCTGCCGGGAGCATCTCTTTGGTGCGGTCACAGCCTCAACGAGCTGGTGGATGTTATTCCGGATTATGGGCAAAACAGAACTGGGAGGAGATGGAGATGGACTATCTGACATGCTACACCAGGCTGGGGACAGCACTGGGGCTGCAACAGGATCTGTCACTCCTTAACTCCATCCTGCCCAGACCCCTCTGGGTCCTCAATTTAGGTTATTCTGCCCTCCCAGGCTCTCTTCTCTACAGACGTGGTTTTTCTCACTTCTCTCCATACCTTGACATAACGGGATGAAGTTAAACTGCATCACATTTCAGCTGTCAGGAAAGAGGGAAAAAATAATGGCAAAGTCTTTTAGACCATGGAATAATCTTCCAGGGGAAATGGTGGGAGCTTTACTTCAATCATTTACATCTGGGCTGAGCAGAAACACTGGGGAAAAAAAAGAAATACTGGGAGAAATGCTGTAAATATGAGCGCCTCCAGAGGATGAGGGGCCTCTTGTGCTGGAAGATGTCTGACCTTGGCTTGCTGCTTGTGTATCCTGAGATGTAAGGACACGCTTACGAGCGGGAAATCCACTTCTAACAAGGGTCTGCTCTGTAACGAGAAGACAAGATTCCGTACGAACTCAGGTACGACGACGTTTAAAGAAAAGCGAGCTGATTGGGTCTGGCAGCTCGTGTGCGAGTTAACCAGGCTTGGGAGTGCCCGGCTCTTATTTTTATTGAAAATCGACAGCTAGAAATTGAAGCCCGTTCTCGGCTGCTGACATTTATTGCTGATGTAATGTATGGGGGCTCTCTCCTTTTCTCTTTTCACCATGCAAATGCGGTGTTTGCATTGCTCCCTCCGGAGTCTGGCCCTTGGATGGCAGAGGTGGCTTTAGCAGAGGCTGGAGAAGCGTTAGGCTGGTACAGGGACACATTCCACGCCCTTCTGAATTTCCCCTGTTTTGTTTGTGTTTTTTTTTCCTGGGTGTTTCTGCCCATGAAGTGACCAGTGAGACCAGCCCGAGGACAAGGCCCCTCAGGGAGATGAGCGTTATTGCCTTTGCTCTCCTTTCTCAGCAGGTTGTCTTCTCTTTGAAGGTGTGTGGATGAACGTCTCTTGCCCAGCTCACGTGGCTGGCTCTCGGCAGTCACCGAGATTTGCATCTCCTGGCGTGGAATCTCTTGGAGTGTCTCTCAGGCATGACCTCATCTCTTGGTGGTTTGTGTCAGGAATCTTGGAGCTGGGTCCACAGGAGGTGTCAGGAGCATTGCAACCAGGCTGGTGAGATGTTCTGCAGAGCCCAGGCCAGCTACATGTCCTTAGGACACTGCTCTCTGCAGTGTAGATACATCCAGAAAGACCTACGTTTGTCTGTGGGGGGGGACACAAAGTGCTGCTCTTACACCAAGTGCTTCTCTTTACTGTATTTTTTTCTCTTCTCCGTGAATGTTTGGTGGCTCTGAGCCTATTGCTAGTGAGAGAAATGGCTTCCCAGGCTTTGGGTCCCAGCCACACTGGATGCTGGGATTGTGCCTGTGAGCTGAAGGTGGAGGTTGACATCTGGTGTAGTTAAGGATTTTCCTCTGAAAAGGGCCAGAAGCAGACTACCTTTGGGCTTGCGTCTTCTCTTGGAGGAACTTTTTGTACGTGAAGGAGCTTCTTGCTCATCTCTGCGGTGAGATGGGCACAGGCAGAAAAGCGGGTGCTGTGCAGGGAGCAGGTCTCCTCCTCACCGAGACTAGACAGTTCAAGCAGGCAAGAGGGATTCTCCAAGGGACAGAGGTGTCTGTGGCTTTTTCAGAAGGATAAAGTCCACTTTTTTGGCCACAGATGTACAGTGAAAAGTGGGAAGAAGCTGCTCGTGTGGGGGGGGCAGAAAAGGACTTGTGGTACAAACAAGCTCCCTGGCTCCAGCTCTTCTTTCTCTCCAGGCTGGGCATGATTCAGACCCAGGCGAACACAACTTCAGAGCGAGCCGATGCATTTTGCTGCGGCTAAACCCCCTCCTGTGCTCATAATCCTATTAGTTTCCCAGATTTAGTGTTTTGCATCTGGGTGTTTATCAGGATTTAATGGCTATTGACTCGTTAATATTCAACCATCAGCAATGTGTTGCCATTTCAGCAGTTTGCTCTCCGGAGTGGAGGTGCCCTGGGACTTGCTGCTCTTTTGCTTCTAGGACCTTAAAATATCAGGGTGGTTTCCAAGACAATCCAAGCAGCTCAGCATAGTGGAGAGCTGCTGGGTTTCATCCCGGCTCTGATCCCTGGGCCGGGGATGGATGTGGGGGTCTCTAGGCTCATTCTGCTCTTCTGAGCGTCTCCACAGACATCCTTGGACCACCCTCAGCCCAGGCCACGACGTTTGGAAAAAGCTCCCTTTTGATCTCCAGGTTTCCTATTGCTCTCCTTCTCTCCTCCAGATGCATCTCCTTGGTGCTGCTGTTGCTGGGCTGCGGAGAAAAGGATTTCAGGCTTCAGAGCCTGCCGAGCTGGGATGTGTTGGGAGATGAGAAAGCAGGAAGAAATCCCTCCTTGCAGCTGCTTCCTGACCGAGAAAGTTCAGAGGCAAAGCCAGCGGTGGGTGTTTATCGGAAGTGCTGATCTCTCCTCTCCTGCACCTCCATCTCCGTCTGCGCGGAGCCGGGTGCGCTATCGCTCCCAGTTTACACCAGTTCTAAGCCTGTGCTCACACCTGCTGCACCTCCAGCACCAATCCTGAGCACAAAGCTGCTCAGACTCCCAGGCATGAACACGCCGGTGGGTGAGAGTCCCTGGCTGCCCACATCTGGCCGGTGCAGGGGGAGGGAGGGGCAGATATTGGGCAGAAGCAGCGTGAAATCCACTTACAGGAAGGGGGATTAGTGGTAATAGCACCTGAAATCGATAGAAGCACCGACAGATCCATTTTTTTAACAAGCTGCCCACAGAAGGTGAATGCAACAGCCAGAGATTAATAAAGCAGGGAAGTGTGCTCTTCAGAGAGGTGACAGCGGAAGGTGCATTAGCAAAAGAGCCTGTACAAGGACAATTTGAGCAGGGGGCAGAGCTTCCCAGCTGAGAAAAGGTGGTGAAGCAGAGGTCAGCAAACTTTCCGGAGATACCTAAGGTTTAGAATTAGGAAAACTCCGTCAACATTCTTAGGGCAAAGCTTGTGAGCACTTGAGCTATGAGGAAGAGCTAAAACTTTTGAACAGTTTAAAGTTGATGGGAATTATGAAAGTACATCTTGCACCAGGGCTGAGCAATGTGGCTTTGTCCAGCTTGAGGAAGGCACAGAGCAGGTGGATGCTGAGATGTTCTTGCTAGACAGGCATCAACAGACATCCCGGTTCTGCTATGTCTTGGTGTTCCCAGGGCAGGCACCCTTGTCCCTAGATTTTAGGATGTTCTGGAGCAGCATCATTGCATCCATACTGCTCCTCCTCAGAGTGAAGGACCTCAGTGTGCAGGAGATAGTGTAGAAAGCAGAACATGGAGACAAAAGCCAGGAAGCACAGACCTCTCTGAAGAAATGGTTGTGGATTGGTGCAGTTTCAAGACAGCGAGGAAATTCGGTCAGCTCCGTGCCCTCGGGAACCCTCTGTTATCTCCGTGGTTTCCATGTGTTGGTGTCATCAGGCTTGTAGGAGAGACAGAGCAGATTTGATTAAGAGGCAGCTCATCTCTTAGCCTCCTCTTGGCAGGCTCTGAACAGATCACGAGCTCAAATCAGGTTTCTCTGGCAGTGCGAGCACAGAAAGTGTTCTCCACCATAGGAGACTTCCCTTGGTCTTTCAGTCTTTCCTTTTCTTTTTTTTTTTTTTTTTCCCAGTTCCTTTTCCTTTCTTAATACTGATTGTCTAACTTTTCTTAGGACTGGTATTTAATGTGCCACTTAGTCCCACCAAGGGAGAGTCAATTTTCCTTCCAACTCCATTAAAAAGCCTGCAATAAAACTTGAAAAGGCTGGAAGATAGGGCTGGTTAGTAGCGTTAAATTAATTAGATGTGGGAAGATGAGTCTAGGGGGTTTCTTAATGCAGTTTAGTTTTATGGGTTGTTATTTCAGGGCTCTTCTCATTGATGGGAAGAGGTGTCCTTCAACGTGTGCTCCAGGGGGACTGACACACCAGGCAACGCACTGCACTGAAACTGAGATGCTCTGGTGGGTGGTGGTTTCTGGCATCGCGGGAAGGAGTGGAGCTAGTGGATCTCTGGATGTTAAACAACTGCCTTACGTCCTCTGTTGTGTTCAAAGAAGGTGAGTGAAGGTGAGTGATTAAAATGAAACTCCTGGTACTTGAAACCAAAACAGAGATATTTGTAGATGTGAGAAGACGAGGCTCAGGAGAAAGCGAGACAGCAAAAGAAAGTAACAAATCCAAGCATCTCAGATGGACTCTAAACCCCTGAGTCAGATGATAATAGGCCCTGGAAAGTTACCAGCAATGAGTTAAGCAATAGACTAGCACAAAAGACAAGGCTTCAAGAGAGCTTTGCCAGATCTTTGCTCAGCTCAGAGTGGCATCCAGCAGAGCTGCCAACGCTACAGCCATTTACACGGGCCGTGGGTGGAGGTGTCCCGCTGACATCTGCTGCGCAGGCCGGTGGCACTGGTGGCTGCTTGAGCAACAGCCAGTCTTACTGGGGAAAAAGCTGCATTGCACCGAATCAGAAATCTGTGGATGTGGATAATAGGGGCGAAATTGCTTCTGGCCAGGTTCTGCCGCTCCGAGGTGGAGCAGTGACTTGCTGCCCCAGCAGCTTCACGCGTTGCTTCCAGTTCATACATATCAAGGCAATCTGATCCCCCTGCCCAGCACTTTCCTGACATCTCCCCTTGAGCTGATCCACGCACTGCTCCCAAAGACCTGTCGCAGGAATAGGAATTGACAGAGAGATGAGGCAGAGTGGCCGCGTCCCAGCGCAGCAGCGGCCAAGGCAGGTAGGCACCAACTGGGACACCCTTCCCTTCCTCCAACGGAGGCAAAACCTTTTGTGCTGTGTCGTTGTTATGGGAGATCAGAGAAGCTGGGAGACAGGCTCTTGTGCTGATTCCTGCTCTCAGAATAATTCCAGTGCTGGCTGCTTTCATCTTGCAGAATCACAGCCAGCTAAGGTCTCTTTCCACCCTCCTGTGCAAGCGCACGGCTTGCCGGAGGGGCTTCTCCTACCCGCAAACATTTTGTAATTATTCCAGGCGAGTATGTCCAGGGAGGCACAGTCTCCACCACACAAAACCTTTAGCAAGTCTCTATGCAAAAGCTTTCCCTCTGTTTTGTTGGCTCAAGGGAGTCAAAGGATGGATTCAGACCCCTGGAGAAGTCTTGGGATGGGCTCAAGTGGAGATATTACTATACCGTAAAAAAAACCTGGGAGGCCTTTCTCAGCGGCTGTGATGTCATGGCCAAGGGAGGACAAACATCTCCTTCAGCATTTAAAATGGTCCCTCGAGGTCAGGGCAGCACCATGTTTGAGTTCAGAGCTCTTGTCATTCTTTGCCTGTCTGGTTGCTCTATTATTGAGATTTCAGGCTTTCTTGTTCAGCAGCTTTAACCAAATTTGCTCAGAAAATTAGAAAATTACTATGTATATATGCAACCCACTTCTCTTGTCAATTCTTATTTCGTGCCAGAGATCAGAGGGTTTTTCAGGTAGGATCATCTGGTAATTATCCTCCGAGACATCTGGGTCCCAAAGGCAACCTCTAAAGGAATAATTTTTTGTTGTGGGAGAGGGAGTTGGAGGTGAATTCTATTGAACTGGGAAGTGGATAATTGGGGGAAAAAAAAAAATAGGGGACAGAAGTCTCCCAATCGTGCAGCCCCTTTGTGCACGTTCCATGGGAGCTCCTCCTGCTCAAACCTTTTTGGGGTAACCTGGCAGGGAAGGAAGGAATCAGCTGCTACAAAGGAATCTCATCAACTTTATTATTTTACATTTGGAGCACTTGAGAATTACAAAAGCCTAAAGCCAGGAGGAGCCCTGAGCTCCCCCACCTCTGATGTCCGTGGTTTTCTGGCAGTTTGACAGGTGTGGGAGGTTGGTGTGTCAGGATAGTGCAGTCCCTGAAGCAGTGACAGCCTGTGTTGGAATTCTGGAGGAGTTTTGTAGGGATGGAAGTTCAGGAAGACATGGCTTCTGCTCATAAGACTCAGGGCAGCCACAGGTGTGTCTGGGGAAAGAAAAGCTTGTTCAAACTCCTCCTTTTGCTTTTTTTTTAGGGTGATGTTGTGTAGGGCAGCCCCAAGAAGCTCCATTTTCCCCCAGTGTAGCCCCACTGGCTAGATGTCCAGGGACTAGGACTGAATCTTCTCACGACTGCTGCTCTGGAGTGGAGGAAAATGGAGCAAATCATTTGAAACATCCTTGTGCCACATACGCTTTATTTTGAGGAGGAGGCAGTAGCACTGCATCCCCAAATGAAATATTGAATTTTAAGGGAGATGCAAACAAGTACAAATGAAAAATGTCTCTGATCATAAAGAAAGCATTTGCTAAAATTAAAATGGAATGCTTTGCTGCCCGGGCTGGAAACGGAAATGTCAGCAGAGCGATGAAAGGGGAGGCTGACTACTTAGGTGACCAGATACATTTACTGTTTTCTTTCCATTAATGCCAGTGGCAGTATTAGAGAGAAAAAAAAAAAATCAAATTGCCTGACAACACTTCAGAAGTGGATTAAGCCCAGTCCTTGCAGTGGTCTCCTTAGCTCCTGCCTCAGCAGGAATGGAGACTTGAATGGACTCGTACCCAGAGGGACTGGGGTGGGGAAAGAGGAATTAATTTTGCTGAGCAGGAATAATACAGATAATGCCATAATAATCATTAAAAGGACAAGTGAAATTGGTCTGGCCCTTGAAGCAATCAATATGGCCCATTATCCAGTTGAATTGGCATTTGATGGGAACGGCTCGTTATCGTATTGGATGTGTCTGTGTTTCACATCATCGACTAACTCGGAGCCAGAGGCGTATTAATATCAGGCCACGTGCATTGGCAGGGCGTTTGTGGCGGGTTTGGCTTTAGGGAAGGGTTTCCGTGGCCGATCCGAACACATTGGAGCCTCCTGGAGGATTCATTTGAGTGCTTCTGCTTGCACCGGCAGAGCCCGACCAACAAGGCCTCATCCAGAGCCTGCTGAAGTTAATGGAAAGCATCTGATGAGTCTAATGGGCTTTGGGCCAGGGCTGATGGGTAGACAAACATACTGCTCGGTGATATAAGCACCATCTGTAGGGATGGGAATGCTCGATGTGCTGGCGTTGGCTGGGGCAGATGCTCTTGTGAAAGCTCAAGCCTGGCCAGATTGCAGGCAACTTGTGCTGGGGGAATCACCAGCCGTGTTCTACACTCCCCCCCACCCCCTGCCCCGGGCTCAGCTTAGTGGGGAAGGCTTGGAAAAGGTGGTGTTTCCTGCATGGATCATTAGGGCAGAGGTCCTGCAGGTCTCCATCGTACTGTAGCTGAGTTTGGAAGAGAGATACCAACGTGCATTTGTTTTTGTTCAAGCTCCATGACAGATCTCTAGGTTGCAGCATCTGAGGCTGGGGCCGCAAACCCTGGAATATCTGTCACCTCCAGGGTTTACCTGAATAAGAACTTGTGTCCTTTTGCAGAATTGTGTCCTTTTTTCCTGTGGAATATCCCATCTGGAGCTCAAGGATGACAAAATAGGTGCTAAAGCGTCTAGTCTTGCTGGTCAATGCTGCTCTCTGGTGAAAACACCCCGTGTCTTGGCACACGTCCCCCATCTGTGGGATGCTGTAGCTCTGCTGTCCTACCTCACCGTGGTGGAGAGCTGGAAGTTGTGAAGTACTGAGGGAGCTCAGCCCCAGCAGTGATGACAGTGGACGTTGCCACTCTCTTTAGAGGCACCAAACTTTCCCTAAACTTCAGATCTGGACTCCAAGTGCCAGCTTGTTTGGAGGTAGGCTGTGGGTTGCACTTTGCCGTGATCAGATGTGTTGTTGCAGGAAACCATCACCTTCTCCTACCCTTTCTGCTGCTTGGGTGGACTGTCCTGCCCTGGCATGGCTGAGGGTCAGTGGGTTTGTAGTGAAGTGCTGGAGGAGTTAGTCGTGGTGTGGATGGAGGAGCGGTCACGAGATTGGGCACAGCAGCAAAGTTTACAGCAGAGCCTGGGTCAGAAAGGCAAGAATGAAGAACTCAGACAGGACTTGGCCTCTCGAGGAGTTGAGTTTGCAGTAGAGCCCTGACCATTGCCACAGCAATTGGTCACGAGACAGTTAATTTCCATTTTTCTCCAAGCAGGAGAAAGCACAGAGGTAAAAAAAATCCCAGTGATTTTAGTCAATTAAACTAAAGCCTACTGGGTCTGTTGCTTTTTGGATTTTTTTTTTTATTATTTATTTTATTTTATATTTTTGTAAATGAGTCTTCCAGGGTCTTCGAGCACTTACCGTGGGGAGTGACAATCACAATCCGCTGCCTCGCCTCTCCCCATGCTGCCTCTCCACAGGAGCTCAAGAAATCTTAACATCCCATCAAAAGCTAATTACATTCTGACACACCGATTGGAGACATCGAGAGATGGGGGGAGAGAGAGCAGCTTACATAATGGTTTTAAAATTACATGGAGCATGCTGAATATTTGGTGCTATGAAGTGCCAATAGTTCAGAGCAGCAGAGGGAGAAGGGTGATGGAAAAGAGTTATAACGGGATTTCTACTTGAAACTCACTCCAGGTTGGAGGTGCAAGACCTGATCCTGCACCTTGTCTTTGCTTTCAAAGACTGCAGTTCGTTTTTTTTTTTTGTTTTTTTTTTTTAAGAGAAAGCTTCCCCCAGTTTCCCCCTCTTGGGTCTCTTTCTATCCATGGGATCAAGGCATCACTAGAGCAAAGAGAGCAATTGTTGTCTCCTTGGTCTTTGGGAACCCCCTCCAGGTCCCGAGAAACAGAGACAACCCCTGTCCTGTCTTCAACCCCAGAAGAAGAGAGGGGAGAGCTGTGGGCCAGGAGAGACGAGGAGTCTGAGAGTCACTGGGTAGAAGAATCTATCCAGGGCTCTTCACTGCAAAGCTGCAAATGGGTAAGGTCTGGGAGAGAGACTTTCTGGGAAGTGCTCCTATGTCATACTCTTCATTTGTCCTTCCCAAGGCATTTGCTGTTGGCTGCTCTGGAGGGCAGGACGCTGGTGGAGATGAAATGGGTGCACTTGAGCGTGGAGCTGGAGGCTATAGCAGTGAGATGGAGAAAGGGTGAATTGCCTTGGATTTTTCCAGTCTCCTTCTGGTTGCAGCTCTATGACCTCAGCCTCTTCCAGCCCTAAAACCTGCTGGGAGCTGACAAACTCCCACCAGCTGGAGACTTCGCACGTCAGCAGCTATCTAGATCCCCTGGGAAAGTGAGTCTTACCAAGCAAACCTCTGAAAAAACATAATTTATTTGGCTCCTTGTCCTCCAACTAGCGAAGAATCCTCCCTTTTGGCTCTTGAGGACGTGCTATGGAGCCACAGATGCCCATCATGCCCAGGATCATGACCCAGCAGAGAGGGCTGTGGGCCTGCAGCGTTCACCCCACCTCCTCCTGGAGAAGGTGCTGGTTTGTGAATCAATTGACCAGCTGCCCTAGAGCCAATGTAATTCTTTGTTAATGTTATCGGCTGGGCTCAGGAGCATGGCAGGAGGGCTGCGGCTGACCAGGCAGCAAATTAACTGCAATTTCATTAGCTAATAATTTATATGGGCTGCCTATGTATTTTGGCAAGACACCTTCATTAATAGAAGATGCCCTCTGCCCGCTGACTATTTACACTACTGGTTTCCCAGGGACCCCACGTGATGCTTCCTTTTTTAGTGACCTTCATAACAGAGAAAAATGCTCCTCGTTTCCCTCGATTTTTAGAATGAATTTTGTTCCCTTCTGTTTTGCAAGGATTTATTTCTCTGGATTTAAGACACTGCCGGCTTCGATTTCCCTCTGCACTGGTGTAAATCAGGAGTCACTCTCCCAGAGCCACTCACCCTCCAAAAGCTACTGGGCAGCCCAAGAAAGGTGACAATGTGACCCTGTCTCTTGGGTTTGGTGGCCACAGACTGCAGGACAAGAGCACGGGGTCGGCGGGTAAGTGCCAGCACGTGTGTGTGGACACCAACCAGGAGCAATGGGCAACATCTCAGCTTCTTGTGCTGAAGCCTTCAGAAGATGCTGCTGGGTCCCCTGACTGTGGCTTCGCTCAGGGTGGTGCTTGCACTGCAAAATGTCACCTGTGCTGTGAGGAGGGTGGCATATGGGCAGGATCAAAAGAGGACAACGGCATGTATGTGTGACTTCAGCAGGTTGCCCCTTCTAGGTCTCTGATGCTCTGCTTTTGGTGTCAGCCAACCTGCTGGACCACTCTTTGCCATTCTGTCTGTCCTTCTGTGGGAACAGCGGCAGCAGCAGAGAGACCTGCTGGCTCTTCAGGATGCTTCAGACCACGCTTCTTTGAAGTTTTTTCTCAGCCGAAGAAAACAAAGGCTCGTTAAATCCATCTCTGAGCTCTGGTGACATGGAGAGGTGACATCAGTGATGTGACTCACAGAACGCCGGCAGAAAAGCAGCATCCAGGAGGGCAGGTTGGTGCTTTGTGCTGCTGGGGAGGGAGGATCCTGAAGCTCCGTGTGGGTGTCTGGAGGCAGGGGCTGTGCCAGGAGTGCAGACACCCATCCCCTTCTCCTTGGTGTCCTGCTCCCACCTGAGCAGCCCGGGGAAAAGCTCTGCTGTAGGTGCAGGAGCTGACGGGGCCGCTCCTGAAGTCTCCAGCCACAGGGCTGGGAGCCCATCTTACCACCGTGTTTTTATTGCACTGTGACCGCAACAAGCTCAGGCCCATCTCCAGGTGCCAAAACTGCCCAGATCTGCTGCCATCCCTCCTCCTGAGCACTCTGGGCATTGGCAATATCTCCTTCTCTTATCTGAGGGAAATGGGCAGCCCATCCTGGAGACAACTCCCTGGCAAAGAAAGTTTGTGGATTTCCAACCCTTGTGGCACAGATTATACCTCAGACATCCATGGATGGTATGATCCAAACTCTTTGTGTCCTGGAGACTCCCAAGCTGCCTGGTGGCTCTTACTTCCACGGTGGGTCATTGGTAGGCAGGGGCTACTTTTTTGGTGGTTTCCCTGTTATCCATGAGACCAATTTTGCCCAATCTTGGCTGGAAATGACTCATCCATCATTAATAGAGGGCAAAGCCTTGATGGAGAGACAGGCAGGGACAAGTTGTTCCCCTTCCCTTCCTTCCCCTCTGACTGATTTACAGAGCAGCAGCGTTGAGTGGAGTATCTCCGTTTCCTAGCGCTCAAGGGCTGTGATGAAAGCCTCTCCTGGAGGGATAAGGGTGCTCCAGAGCACCACAGCTCGGCGGTGCCAACTGGCGCAGGACGTGGTAAGGAGGGTTGGAGAGCCAGCCGAGCTGCTGGAGCTCGCTGCGGCTTCGCCTCACTGCCGAGGCTCTTCATGCCCTCTGCCACCAGAAGAATCCTCCTGATCCAAGGAAGACCATGTCCTTAAGGGACGAGATATCTGGGCCCCACTGCACAACAGGAAGCATCTCCCTGCTTCGAGCATTTGCTTTCCTTCCTTTTAATTAGAGCTGAGAGGAGCCAGGGTGTTGTAAGGTGGAGAAGCAGCAAAGTTCAACTCATGGTCTGTGTTTCAGAGGATGACAGGGGGGGAGTTGGGACTGGGAAGGTTATTGTCCAGGTCCTGTCTGATCTCCCTTGATGTTTTAGCCCCTTAGAAGGGCACAATATTCTACAGAGCTTCCATCAAAAGATGCTATGATGACGGTTCGTGCCCCAGGGGGTCCCAGCACTGGTGCCTGGCTGGTGTGTGTTGGGCAAATAACAGGTAAATTATGGCTCAGCCTGGCCTTTTGCAGTAGTATGAACTGTAAAAGGAGGATAGGGACTTTGTCTTGGGTCAGTAATAATTAGGATTTGTATTTATTAGTCTCAGGTGCTCGGTGGGTGATTGGCTCTGTTCTGGTGCTTGTGCAGCACCGATCACCTTTAACTATTTAACACCAAGAGAAGGAGAGGATTAAACCAAAGCTGTAACCCAGCAATGCATAAACCTCAAGCACCAGGAGAAGCCTTTGAGATATCTGAAGAGCCCCTTAAGGGCATCTGGCTGCCTCAAGTCCCAGCCTGGGTCCCCTAATAAAGCCTTTTCTGCCCCCATCGTTCTCAGTCACACCTTGGGAGATGGTGGTTGCTTCCCAAGCTCAGGGTGGGTGTTTGTCTGGTCCCACTCTCACAGGACGAGATGCTTCCTGCATCCTCCTCTATCCCCTCATAGATAGAGGGTGCAGAATGGGTGAGAGGACAAATGCTGACTTCCTAATCTCAGATAAGTGGAGACAGACTGAAAGGGGCTAAAGAAATGGGGGGAAGTATGGGTGAGTGGGTCGGATTTGGTGGTGGGAGCAGTGGCCAGTAATATATATGGATGGATGGACAGGGAGGAGATCAGGACACTGGGCTTTATCCTGGGCAGTGACTCCTCCACATTCCCCGATCTGGGTGTACGTAGGGCCCAGGGATTTTCATTTTGGGGAGCTGGTGTAGGAGCTGGCTGGTCTTGCTCGCTGCTGAGTGCTTGCTGCTCATGCAGCCCCATGGACCCTGCCTGAGAGCCAGCAGCCTGGGTGCCAAATGGCTTTTTCATCTACTGACAGCCATCCCAGAAGCGTGTGACACTTTCTCCTGGGCTCTGAGCACACGCTGTGCTCATTTACATTCCCCAGCTAATTAAAAGAACCGGGTGTTTCTTTGTAGTGTACAAAGCCCTGGAACAGCTCCAGGGCCCCCAGTCATGATCCACGGGCTCGGACTGGGACACAGTGCCAGTGCTGGGTGGTTGTGGACAGGGACAAAAGGACTCTGTAAGAGCCGAGCTCGATTCGTGCCTGCAGCAGAACAAGGACCCTGCCAACAGCCCTCCGAGCAGGATTCATTCATCTGGCTGTGGCAGAAGCTCTCCCTACCTGTCTCCTCTCTCCCTGCCTCTGTGTGTCTTGAATATTGATGGAGACCATCTCTCCCAGCTACAGGATGCCTGGAGCCGGCTGACACCAGGAGGACTTGCAAACCCAAGCGAGGCCGGGAGGCATGTGAGTATCTCCTGCCTCAAGCTGGGAAGTTTAGTCCTCTGGGGCCTGGTGAAGAGGGTTAGAGGTGCCTTTTTTCCTGATTTCCCATAATAGATGGGCTGTATCAAGGCACGTGTCAGACCCGTGGCTCTGGTGGGGATGTTGCCTGCAGACAGTGCTGGTGCTGGATGTGCAGAGGTCAGGGAATGAGCGAGGAGCTGCGTTCCTGGGGGCTGCTCCAGGCTTGGCTCCTGGTGTCACCATGAGCATCAATTTAGGATCTGTCTGCATTGGGGACTTCAGCCTCCTGTTGAGTTAATAGCTTTTGACAGGACTGTGACCACATCGGCGTGGTGCTGTGACCAGGTTAAGGAGCCCTGTGTCTCTAAGGAGCCCTCAGCACCCTGTTAGCGATGGTGGTGGCTTCTCTTTCTGGCTTCAGCCCTAGTGACCACAAAAAGCAGCACAGCGTGGGTCCTGCTGGTTTGAAAGGTCTCAGTGTCAACAGGGGTTAGGTGCCAAAATATCTGGGCTTTGTCTTTGAGCCTAAGCTTTGCTGTCTGCCCCTGAGCTTCTCATCATTGAGGAGAGGATGAGGAATGAGGAAACTGAGGCATCAGGTCCCATCCGTTATTTCTATGGAGAAACCCCCCAACATCACTACCTGCCACAAACCCAAACAAACAAAATCTAGCAGATAATCACCTTTGCATCAGCCAACTGCTTTTTTTTCGGGCAGCAGTTTGATCCCAGATGATGCCCCAGCGCCGCTGTCCTCCAGGTGCTACCTGAAGGTAGCCCGTGCTAATGAGAGAAGAGCACAACGGTGATTTCAGGGACTAAAGAGGATTGCCCAGGTTTAATTCTTTTTTTCCTGTCTTTGAGGTTTGTATTTGTTTGGCTTAAATGAAAAGGAGCAGACAGTGTTTGATGGTCAATGACATGTCTAGGGGGCTTGAAGCGAGCTGGGAATTTCTGAGACACTGGGATGGGAGGATGGTGGGCAGGAAAAGCTGCAGTGTACCAGAAATGAGTCATTCCGAAGCTCAGGGATGCACCTCGTAGAGAGGCTGAGATTGAAACTATAAACCCATGGATGTGTCTGGATTCGTTGCTGAAATACCGGAGGATCAGGTTTACGTGTCAGCTGCTGGAGCTGGAGGCAGAGCGTCCCTTGTGGGATGCTTGCTCTCGGTGTGGAAGCGTACAAAGAACTCTTACATCTAAGGAGAGCAGGTTACTAATTGCTAGTAACGTCTGTGTAGCCCTGCTGCAAGGAGGTGGAGGGGCTGGAAGCGACGCACCAAAGGAGGGATTTAAAGAGGAAAGCATCTGAAGATTTCAGCTGTACAGGAAGCTCTTTCCAGCTTGCCTGGGCAATTATCTGAGGCACTGCAGAAGTAAAGCTTGCTGGTCTGCAACTGTGGTTCCTTGGTGTGAAATTCCTCCTCTCTGTGGCGGGAGAACTTTTAATTAGGGAGTTTTAGCAGCAAGGAAAAGTCTTGATTTTTGCAGAAATCAGGTCTGTGTTTATGCCACTCATAGGGAAATTTCTTTTGTCGCCTCTGTAAACAAACAGGTCTAGGATGGTGACAGGAATTAACCTAAATCCAGATGCAGGGACATGATGTAGGGAAAGCAGAGGCTGAATCCACAAAATGACCAAAGAAATTAATAACCTCCCCAGGGCAGAACTGGAAACAGGGACACGACGTCGACGTTTTGCTACTGACCAAAGAGCAGAAAGTCAGATCGCCAGATTTGCAGGGATTTTATGGCCATGACAGGCTGGCCTGCCCAACCTGGGCTGATTTGCATGAGGAGATGAAGGGAAGAACCACAAGCAATCCTCCCCCTACAAATTATGTGTTGCAAATTACTGACAATCAGCGCAGAAAGTTTTTTTGCAGCAGAATTGATGATGATGTGAGGCTCAGAACTGGAACCCTACTGGTGATTTGGAGAGAGCTGGAAATTGCTTATGATCTCTTGGTGTCAGGTGTCTCATTTATAATAAATAAATCCAGAAAATACACCCTAGATGGTTTCTGTCAGATACCAGGAGTCATCAGCCAGAGAGCTCCCTCGGAATCTGGTATTTTAGGTCAGCCGGCTTTAACTTATTGGAAATCGCAGGCAGATAAATATCAAGGACTTTCTGAGTCAGAACTGCACGATACTGAAGACGTTCAGTTGTTCATATGGGGTTTGAGTCAGTCTGTAAATGAATAAATGAAGTGCAGAACCCGGCCAAAGCCACTTTCAAAATTTCCCATGAAATTAAAGAGTAAACCTTCGGTTGTTTTCTTTCTCTTCCCACGACTCTCAAAGGCAGCGAGCTGCCCTGGTGAGCCCGCCAGTGGGTTCGTGGAGCCCGCCCGGCACCGCGCGGAGCAGTCCTGGAAAGGGCAAGGCTCATTTGCTGCAGTTGAAATGGAAACGTAGAGAATCCCGCTTTGTTCCCCTTGGGTCCTGCGGGGCTGGAGATGAAACGCGTCGGCAGAAGTGCTGCCGGACGCGCCGACGCGCTCTGTCATCGCAGGGCAGCAATTTCAACCCCCGTTAACTTGTGAACAGAAGTATTCGCGGTGGAAAACCCGGTTTGCGGCACCGTGCTCCTCTAATGGAAGGGAAAATGGGACCGTCCAGCCTCTCTGCTCTGCCACGGCTAAATCTGGACGGCTCAAAATCGAGAGGCCGAATCCTCGTGATGAAAGGCTTGCGGACGGCCCGTCGCCTCCGAACCAAAGCTCCTGCTGGCACTAATTCCACTGACGTCAGCGCCGACGTCCCCAGCAGAGAATTTACTCCCCAGAATTATTCCAAGTAATTCTTTAGTGAATAATTCTGAATAATGGAAATGCGGAGGGAAGGAATTGGAAAGTTGTTCGCCGTCAATTCACAAAAGAGGAGAAATGGAGGAATTTATCATGTCAATGGTTTGCCTATGAATTATTCACTCGCTGCGCAAACAAAAATAAAAATCCCTTTTCCACCCCAAACCTCCACCCCATCCAAGATGAGGTTCGCCAGCTTTGTTGTCATGCGGTTTCGATGTGCTGGTTGCTGGTAATGACCCCACCGGCTCCTGCCTGTTGAATTACACTTCGCACACATGACACTCGAGTCCTGCTGCTCGAGGGCAGGTCGTCCCTGAAGCCGTGAGGGGAAGTAAAACAGCAGTGCTCCATCCAGGAATGATGCCAGAGAAGCTATAAACAAGTGGAAAGGCTATTAACAGCATATAACCTGATGCTGCTCTACCACTAATGGGAGGAGACCACGCATCAGCAAGGGACATTAGAGCAATGTTTTACTGTCTCCGTGCTCCAAAGCATCCATTTGGCAGCAGGAAGGGAAAGGCTGTTGAAAAGGGATCGACGGAGGGAGGTAGAAGAAATGCGCTGTCGCAGAATGATGGAAAACGAAAGGAGGGTGGGATGGGGAAGGATGAAATCTTATTTTCATCTGCTGTCTCGAAGGTGGGCATGCTCCAACAGAAAACCTTCATCTTGCTGGGCAGAGAGGAGCTGAACCCATGGACCGGTGTTTTCGAGGAGGTACCAACCCTGAGGGTACCACCAGCGCTGAACTCAGCGGTTAACGGCATCCATCTGGTCTAGCTCGGAGCTGAGAGCCTGGAGCACTTTGCTCCTGAACTGAGGCTGGGAAAGTAATCTAGGGAGTGGATAAATGGTCAGGAGGAGCATGGGTTTGTTTTTCTTAGGCTACTATTGAAATTTGCATTGATTTTAGCTGAAGATGCTATTGAATACCTCATTGAGGTTTCTATAGGAAGAGATGTCCCCACAAAGGCTGTCAGATGTTCACTGAATCGGTTTGAAAGCTCAACTAGAAAGTGACAGAATTTCCTGGAAGAGGCAGGATTGAACTCATTTTCGTAACAGAACTGTGCTAAAATAGAGCCAGTTTTTTAAGCAGCTGAGCTTCTAATGCTGAGCTGAGTTCTCACTAAAGACAGACACATTTTAGAGCAAGAAATGAGAAGAGGGAAAAAACCCAAACAACCAAAGCAAGTTATCACCTATCACCTGCATTGTGTTTATACTCTCACACCTGCCTTGAGATCTTCTCAGGGCTGGTCCCTGTGCAAACCTAGAGTGAGATGTTGCTCCTCACGGTCCATAGAGAGGAAAAGTGAACAAATGCAAAGGCACAGGCTTAAGAACCAGCTCTGGCAGTGTTTATACAGCACTTTGCATTTTTTCCCTTGTGCCCAGGCTGTGGAGGAGATGCACATGAAGAGCAGAGGTGGCTCTGGCACTGGGATTCCTCCTGCTGAGTAAGTAAAGAGAAACCCAATACGCACCCATCATTAATTCAGTGAGCGGGGGAGTGCCGCCTGGTGCTTTTGGAAATCCAGGAGACTCTCCTCCGTGGCAACAAATCGTGGGAGAAGTGTTATGCTGCTCCTCAGTGACTCTGGCTGTTGCTGGGTGGATGTCAGTTCATGGAGGGGGAACATGTTCCCAGGGAAGTGTTGCTTGTAAGCAGCTATTGATCTTATGAGATGCTGCTGAAAACATCTGTCTGAGGGTCTCGCCTTCATTTCTGATTTCTCTTTTGATGTTGCCCAAGGTTCAGGGGAAGGATCCCGTGAGGGAGGGGAGAAATAAACATTGGGAAATAAGCTTTCATGAGGGTTCTTATCCTTGGGGAGACAACTGAGGCTCGGTTTGGTGGTTCCTGTGCTGACAAATTTTATGCTTTCTAATTACAACCAACGGTGAAAGGATTCATTCTGGATGAGTGTGTGAGAACAGGGCCAGGATGGGAGGTTGCTGACAGGCAAGTCCATGGACCAATTTTAGAGTCACAACCTGGGGTTAAATGGGCTGATATCAGCTTTGCAGGCTCTGCCCAGGCAAGAGGAAAGGCTGTTTGCTGATGCTTCCATGGTGTGAACATCTAGAATTACCAATTTGGAAAGAAAAACGCGTGGTGCTCTGTTTCCAAGAACCTCTTGCTGTGCTACATTAGCCAATGGTTTGGCCTCAGGGCTGGGACCTGCTGGGGTCAAACCTGGGAGGTCTGTCGGGTTACCCAGGGCTGTGGCTCCAGGCAGGAATGGCAGAAACATGTGCTCCCACCTGCAAAGCAAGCAGCTGGACCTAGAAAGTGAAGGTTGCCCTCAATGAGGACAGCATGGGCACTAAGCACAGCTAGGGAGCCGACACAGCCTCGTACGACACTTTGATCGTACGTCTTCTCTCCGCGGGTGAGGAAAGGTCGCTGCTCTTCAATTATAACTGGCTGCTGAAGACAGCAAACTTTCCTCTTGTTCCTCTTGATTCAGCTTTGACACCACAAGAGAAAATGGGAAATAAGAGGTTCAGCTCAGTCTGCTTGGCACAGGTTTGGTGCATTGCTCTTCTTGACCCGGCCAAGAGCAGAGGGTGCCAAACCAGTTCTCTTCTGGGTGCTACTCTGTTCTGTCTTCATGGCAGATGATCATCTTCTGCTCCAAGGATCAATAGGGAGCATGTTTGTTGCCAGGGGAATCTTTCTGACTTTGCTCTGGACACAACCAGGTGATGAACAAAGAGAATCATGGTTGTGCATCGATATTTCCCCATCCCCGTGGGAACTTTGTCCCTGAGACAGGATTTCAGGGCATATCTTCGTACAAGGTTTGCTTGTCTTGTGTGAGGATGCTGTAGGACAGCCAGAGAAACCTTTCCCTCCCCAAGAGAGCAAGAAAGGGCTTGTGGAAGGGAAACGACTTTTTTCCCTTTTCTTCTTCCCAAATTTTACCTATCTAGTTTGACAGCTGGGCCAAGAGGAGAATGGATGAGATGGAGCCGTCTGCAAGTAGCAGCAGAAAGCTGGGAGGGGGAGGCCAACATTCAAACCTCCACATATTACAGAGGCCTTTGAGGGGAGTGTCACTGGTGTGTGTCGTAGACCTGCATGTCCACATCACTGGGTGTGATGGGGCATCTGGGTTTTGTACGGGAGGAGAGAAAGACTTAGAGCTCCACCAGTGAAAGGTGCGTGGAGATGATGTGCTTCGATTTGTCTGTGCTGGGAGGAGCTGAGCAGGGGAGACCGGGCTTGGTGCAAGCAAATTTGTGAAAAGGAAAAGTGAATGCTCTGGTTTAAAGATAAAAACGACCAAGTGCATGGGGCATGTGTGTGGATCTGTGGGGTGCTCGTGTGTAATCACGTGTGCATGCCTGGCGAGACCTTACACGGTGAGAAGTAACACCACGTGCCATTAATTTCAGGAAGTGTTGGATATTTAGGGTCAAAGTGTGTCATGGATTAGTGTGTTTGGATCGTGCTCGGGAGGGGTGCTGTGCCCCAGTGCTACACATTGGTGAAATGGTTAGAGTTAAATGGTGAGAAGTGCACGATCAAGGATAAAAGTCTGAAGGATGAGTTGATTTTCCTGGGAGCCCCCACCCTCTCCCACCATTCCGCCGCGGCAGCCTGCGCAGCCTTTTATTGGTCTCATTAAAGCCAGTTGTCTGTGCAGGGATTGATTTCAGAGGAGCACAAAGTTAATTCATTTTCAAAATGAAAGACTCTGTCCACATAAAGCAGTCTCTGTCTCTCTCCCCTCCACCCCTCTGGATAGGTGAGCCTGAGTATTTCGTGCCATTTCCGAACAGCTCTGGAAGCCCTCGCTGAGATTACGGGGAGGATAAGGATTGTACTTCGCCTGCGTGTGGATTCAAGGATAACACGACAGATGTCTTTCGTTAAACATCTCCAGAACGAGCTGTTCAGGAGGCAATATGTATTCAGACGCTATCAATATTTCATAAAGCCGTAATAGATGTTATCATAGATCCTCCATCCAATATTTATTGCACCATAATTACTGATACATTGCACCAGGGCTCTCCATCCACCCTCCCGTGCCTGTCCCCCCCGCCTCCTCCGAAGACGCGCGCCCAGGTACGCAGGATTTAAATGAAGTGCAAAGCCGGTGCCACAATAAATTTGAAGGAGTTTGAAGCTGGTTGTTACTTCAGGCACTTTCAGGCCCAACGATAATGAAACAAATCTGTTTGCAGAAGGCGTCTTTATGGAAGGGTTTCAAAGTGAGTTGGCTCAGTGTAAATCTCCGGGTTGAGGCCATTAGAAAGCGCTTAAGCTGCGGCGAGGCAACGGGCTGTGTCTCCAAGTCTGTGGGTGTTGAAAAGCGAAGGCCTAAAATTAGCGGCGTGGAAAATACGAATCTTTTCAGGAGTCTGCTGCTAGGTCAGCACAGGTAGGAGAGATCTGAGTGTGACTGGAGCCGAATCCTTCCCTCCTCGCCCCCACCAACATTGTATTGATCTTGCTGAGCAATTGTGGCACTTCCAGGGCAGCTGTGTAGAGAAAGGATTGGACCTGAAAGATTTATAGTTGGGCTTTTCAAAGGAGCCTAATGGATGAAATTTTATAGCCTGTGTTACTCAGGAATTCAGACCCCTGGTTGTGATAGTCCTTCTGCCCTCAAAGCCCATCGGTCTAAGGGAGGCCAGCTGTCAACTTCTGCACTGCTTCCGAAGTTGGTCAAATTTCTCAGAAGCCTTTGGCTCTGCTTCACAGGACATCCTAATGGATAAAGTGGAGCCATCCAAAATCAACACGATGCACGTTAAATAAATGGGGTTTGTAACTGGTTTCCACATGGAGTCCTAAAAGGAGATTCCACAGCAAACAGCTTTGTTTCTCATGGAGACCCTAAATGGCCTGGCCCTATCCCATTGAATGTCCCCAGCACTGAGCCAGGGAAAAAAAGAGAGAAGAATCTGTTAAATCCTCATGGATCAATGTTGAAAGTGACACAAAGACTGAGGAAGAAAAGTGGCCCTTGAGGAGCCCCAGTTAATGATGCAGAGCCTCGGCTTTGCTTGGCAGCCCTGGGTCAAGTAAACATGACGTTTTGCTACGGCCAAAAGTCAGACCATTCATCTCACTTAACTGAGGCCATCTGAGTGTTAGGCACATGGGGTCCATTTCCAGTCTTAGGAAGGGTGGAGGCACTTCCAGAGCATGAGTTATTCACTGTACCTTGGCTATCCCTTAGAGTGGGATGAATTGCCCCAGGATGAGGCTTATTTCTCTCTACTGACAGCGAAGCCAACTTAGATGAGTACCTTAAAACGTGCAACTCCTAGATGGGTAAAGCCAGGGGAGGAAGCCCAGCTGTGGAGCCAGGGAATGTAGTGAATAATGGCAGAATTGGGTAACTGATGACTAAGGAAAGCCTTGAGGTCACTGATGAACAACTTGTGACCCTCCGGCCAGTGTTGCATAGGAATGTGTTACCCTGGTACTTGGTACAGTGTCCACGGCTCAAAAAGGGTGTGGAAATACTGGAGGAGATTCAAAAAAAGAGCCAGAAAAAGGCTAACAGAGAGGAAAATCACACCTTTTCCAAGAACAAATCGAGGAGTGTGATCTGCTCGATTTAGCAAAGAGAGAGGAATAGCTGGTTGATGGCACCGTGACACCTGCACGTGTTGGAGAGCTTCCCAACTCGACTGGGAAAAGCTGCACGAGCACCAGTGCCTGGGTGGCTTTGCCAGGACAGCCCAGGGGCAGGGTGGTGTGTTGTTTTTTTTAACACCGAAGGAAAAGGTCTGGTCATATTGCTGGATTTCTCATCGCTGGATGTTTTGGAAGCAATTAACTCAAACCAATCCCTTTTTCAGGGTTCTGTGCTGCATCCTACTGAGTTTCTCACAGGGGGTTTAAACAGGGTCATGAACCGTAGAAAACGCCTAAGAAACACTGACTTTACCAAAATTTTATCATCTCTTCAGGCCTACAGGGTCCTGAGGGGAAGGAGACCGTAAGGAACACGTGCAAGTCTGTGCGGAGGAGGGATGATTTTTTAGGATATGTGAAAAAATGTTAACCTAAAGGCTCCAGCAATCTTGAATTTGGAGCATGTGAGATGAGAGCCTTCCCTTCAAGTCAAGGTGCCCGTGAAAACAGTGAGTGCCAAGTGGTTTAGGGGACCTGGGAAAAGCTGGGGGTGCTGGAGAAGAGGTCGAGGCTGGAGTCTGGCTGGGACCAGCATCCCGGGCAAGGTGGGACTGAGGAGCGCTCGTCTCCATGTCTCGCTCCGTTGAATCCCTTTAAAACAACACCCTAAAGCCAAACAGCACATCTGTAAACACGGGGGATTTGGGCTTTGATTCGCCGTAAATCACCGGAGCCATTTTCACTCTGGAGAGCAGGGGAGGGCTGGAGTGTAATGAGCTGGTTCCTGGGGCAGGCAGGGAACGCTTTTGTTGGACTCTTTTGGGCCTTGCGAGCCCCCAGGTTGGACTTTGAGTTCCCATGAAACAGAAAACATTTGCTGATGTAAGGGGACCTGAAATAACTCAGAAAGCTCGGGGGCTGCTGACACTTGAATAAATCCAAATGTCCTGGTATTTGGTTAAACTCGAATCTGAATATTTGTGTATGTTTTTTACAACACTTACTTGCCTCAGGGAGCAATTTGTGGAGCTGAAATAATCCAAGAGCATTTTTTTTTTTTTCCCCCCTTCCCTCCCTCTGCCTGGTATTTCCACCCTCCAGGAAGCAAAAAGCCTTAAGATTGGATCATGCATTATTTTTACCCTTGCAAACAGTTCCCGGACGCAGGGAGCTCAAGCTGTGAAAAAACGCACAATGCAAAGCCCTCGGCGCGCACCGGCTCTTGAAATGCCAACCGGGGAGCTGAGACCCGACCCCTCGTCCGACGGCGAAAACCTCGACGGGGCCCCAGCCGGGATCGCGTCTCCTCGAGGTGTCTTTGGCAGGAACACGGCTCCGCTTTCCCCGAACGCCGCCCTCTCTGCGCCGCTCGAGGGGGAAGATGGATGCACCTTGGTTCCTCTGAGTTGAATTTCAGATTTCTGAGGCAACCTGGCTCCCTGACAACTTGGCTCCGTTTGCTTGTTATAAGTAACACCCAACCTCCTTAATATTACACATGGAATGTTTAACTGCTTAATTGACTCCGGGAAGTATTGCCAAGCGCGGTTATTCTGTTGACATATCATTTGCATGATAAACTGGTATATTTTAAGCCACGGATAAGATGCTTCTGTGAGCTATCTGTCTACACTTTTACAAGCTACCAGCAGCGTGGTGTCTTTACTCCTTAGAGAATGGAGCCCCATGTTATGCCTGAGGAGGGAATGAATGATCCTTCCTTTCAGGAGGAGGAGCAGAGACTCACGGCTTGTCTACATCAGGCAGGCAGAGCGTGTAGCTCTTCTGAAATAAATTCCTGGCTAGACGTTATCTTTGGACTAAAAATTACTTCTCCTCCCCTCAGAAAAACTCTTGTGGGTAAGATTGGAAACGATGCTTCTACCCTAGACAAAGATCATAGAATCATACTGGTTGGAAGAGATCTTCAAGATCATGGAGTCCAACTGTTCCTCCATCCCTGCCAGGGCACCACTGAGCCCTGTCCCTCGCACCACATCTCCACACCTTGGAAACCCCTCCAGGGATCATGGGGACTGCAGCCCTGCCCTGGGCAGCCTGGGACACGCCTGGACAACCCCAAAGGGCAACAAATTGTTCCTCAGCTCCAACCTAAACCTTCCCTGGGGCAGCTTGAGGCCGGTTCCTCTTGTCCTGTCGCTTGTTCCTTGGGAGTAGAGCCCGACTCCCCCTGGCTCCAACCTCTTGTAAAGAAGCCGAGAGGTAGAAGGTCTCCCCTGAGCCTCCTTTTCTCCAGGCTGACCAAGCCCAGCTCCCTCAGTGGCTCCTCATCAGATTTGTGCTCTAGACCTTTTCCCCAGCTTCATTGTCCTTCTCTGGACATGCTCCAACCCCTCAATGTCCTCCTGGGAGTGAGGGGCCCAAAACTGAACCCAGGATTGGCAGTGCAGCCTCACCAGTGCTCACCAAGCCCCTAGAGATGCTCACTGCAAGGAGCCTGTAGCTGGTGGCTCTAACTCGGGCAGATCTTGGCACATGCAAGCACACTGCTGCACGAGAGCAGACCCAACCTCCTTCTCATGGATCTCAAATCCACCCCCTGATGCCCCCCGCCCCAATTCCTCCTTCTAACACCACGCCTCTGCACGTCCGTCTTCACCCTCTCTTATCTTTTGGAGGTGGCAGCCGCTGCTCCGGCGTTCGGCAGCCGATAACAAGCGTGCGTGGCTCCCTCGGCGCCCTGCTTGATGGGGCAGCGTCACCTTCCAGCTCCTGGTCGTCATTAGACTTGCAGTCACGCAGCGCCCCGTAAAGCTTCGAGGCCTTTGAAAAACTGAAGGCTGACATCTTGAAGTCTAATTTGACACATTTCCAACAGGGGAAGCATTTATTACATTAGACAAGTTGATGCAGCTCTCAGGTTGGGAATTGCACTTATTTGCCATAATAATGGTGTAAAGTCCGCTTCCTTTTATTGTGTTATCTCTCTCTAATCATGCAGAGACGCTCCCCAGTAATTTTAATCAAAGGCTCAAGCATCACTTATCTGAAGACTAATGACTCAACTGAACGAGAGGAGAAACTTTGAAGAGCTTGCAGTGGAGCTGGGAGGAGCAAAACCCAGCGAGTTTATTTGAAACTTTTTTTCTTTCTTTATGTCATTGTTTCACCTGATTTTTAGCTGGAGGACCTTTGTGTGACTGGGAAGCGGGGATGGGCTGGGTCTTGCTGCTTTCCCTGAATGCGCTGCTTTTAGGAACGTGGTTGAGAGAATGAGACGTGCTTTCACAAGGAAGATAGCCCCACTGCAAAGAGATGATGTAGTCAAAACTGTTTTTTCTGTAGAGAGAAATGCCAGATTGCCTGAGTCCTTCACAGAGTCATAGAATCATTTTGGTTAGGAGACACCTTCAAGATCATGGAGTTCAAGTGTTGCCCGATCCCTGCCAGGGCACCACTAACCCCTGTCCCTCAGCACCACATCTCCACGCCTTGGAAACCCCTCCAGGGATCAGGGGGACTCCAGCCCTGCCCTGGGCAGCCTGGGACAGGCCTGGACAACCCTGGAGGGGAAGAAATTGTTCCTCAGCTCCAACCTAAACCTCCCCTGGGGCAACTGGAGGCCGCTTCCTCTTGTGCTATCACTTGTTCGGGTTGATGAGAAGCAGGAATGAACATTAATCTTTTGACATATTGTTCCCAAGAGTTGTGTTTTTCAGACTTTCTCTGTTGGGAGACCTCCTGAGAAAGACCTGGATTGAAATCCCACTCACAACATGACGGTCAAGACCAAACCCATTAGGTTTTAGAAACTGAAAGGCTAACTGCTCTGGAAGTGGCTGTGCCTTTGCAATGTTGCATCTCCTTCTTCACTGTGGTTTTGCAGATTCCCCTCTCTAGGGCTCTTTGCATGCCGCTGCAAACAGCTTTCCATCGTGATGCTTCCAACTTTTGCCTGTGGGTTCCTATAGAATCATAGAATTGTCATGGTTGGAAAAGACCGCTAAGATCACCGCATCCAACTGTCAACCCAGAAAACAAAACAAAGCCAAAAAACCAAAACCAAAAACCACTCCACAAAACCCCCCTCACCATCCCACTAGAGCATGTCCTGAAGGGCCTCAGCTACACATTTTTTGAGCACCTCCAGGGATGGTGACTCCACCACCTCCCTGGGCAACCCGTTCCAGAACCTGACCATTCTTTCAGTGAAGAAATTCTTCCCAATATCCAATCTAAACCTCCTCAGGTGCAACTTCAGGCCATTTCCTATAGTCCTGTCATTATTTACCTGAGAGAAGAGGCAGCACCCACCTCACTACAACCTCCTTTTAGAGAGTTGTAGAGAGTGAGGTGGTCTCCCTCAGCCTCCTCTTGTCCAAACTAAACAATCCCAATTCCTTCAGCCGCTCCTCACAGGACTCGCTCTCCAGACCCTTCACCAGCTTGCTCGCCCTTCTCTGATCTCACTCTTCTCTTCCTCTCCAGCAGCGGCTGCAGTTTGAAGGTGATTGACAGCTGCCGGTGAGACAGAACCGGTGGGAGCTCTCAGGATGGAGACGGCTCCTGCTTTGCCATTTCTGGTGCGTACGAGCCAAACGCAACCGGCAACGCCAGATGGTTGCAGCGTTTTCTGTCACAGTGGATCTCCGAGCAGATGGATGCTCTATAAACATTTCACAACTGTGGTGCCATTACTATTAATGCTATTTGTAAGTGCTGTGTTAACACAAACATAACAGTGCACCAATGAACACAAAGCACACTTGGCATGGTTACTGGCCTAATAACTAGCGATGACTACCGAGTGATGCTATCTGCTGGTACAACTCCGGATGCAATGACGTCACATCTCGATTTCCGAAGGAGGGTTTGGGAAATGATTCATGTGTTGAGTCAGAGCCCAGGGAAAGCTGTGGGAATTGGAGAGGATGCCCAGCTCCAGAGAAAATTGTCATGGGAGATTGAAAACAGAATCACAGAATGTCTTTGGTTGGAAGAGACCTTCAAGATCATCCAGTCCAACCTTTGACCAAACAGCACAAGCTCACCACTAAGCTGTGTCCCTAAGCACCAGGTCTACACTCTGTTTAAATCCCTCCAGGGATGGTGACTCCACCACTGCCCTGGGCAGACTATTCCAATGTTTGATGACCCTTTCAGTGCAGAAATGCTTCCTACTGTCCAGTCTAACCCTCCCCTGGCACAGCTTGCAGCCATTCCCTCTGCTCCTGTCACAGCCACCAGGGAGAAGAGGCTGCCCCCTCCTCGCTCCAACCCCCTTTCAGGGAGTTGTCGAGAGCGAGAAGGTCTCCCCTCAGCCTCCTCTTCTCCAGAAGAGGAAGGACATGAAGGAATTGTGAGGCTTGGGAGACGCAGTTTGGGGCTTGTAGCTGTTTTCAGGTATTCTTAGCTTGGCGCTGGCTCTCTCTGGAACAGGCTTTGCAGCTTTCTGGGCTCTGGATTCAAGGTGGCCAGAGCAGCTGGGCTAGAGCCATTTGAAGTGTATGGTTTGTGCCTTAGTGCCAAAGGAAAGGCATTAATTGAGGGATCTCGGACCTGCTACTTGCCTGCGCTCTCATTTCAACTCTGCTTCTGACCTGCTGTGCGACTTCCCATAAATCTGCGCCTCCATCTGTCTTGTCTATTTTTATTGCAGTCTTTTTTTGGGCCAGGACTTGGCTGCGTGGCTGTGTGCAGCCCCCAGCACGACGGGGCGCCGAGTCTAATCAGGACCTCTAGATCCTGTAACAACGCTGGTAATGAGATGAATGGAAATCCTGGTTGGAGCTCGGGGCTTGTTGGTGGCCCAGGGGCAGGTTTTGTCTGGTCTACCCTGAAAAACTGATACCTGTTCAAGTCTGAGCTGGTTTCCATAGCTCGGTGTTTACCTTGGAGCTGACTGCAGTATGAGGTAATTCGCTGGGGTTGGTTTTTTGGTTTGTTTTGGGGTTGTTTTTTTTTCTCCGTAAGAATTATGGAGAGGGCTGATTGTACATAACTTTAAGAGCTTAACTTTCTGTGCCCAAGTTTGGGTGAATGAAACTCATCCAACGTCCAGGTTTGAGAGAAGGGGCCCATTTTACCCCTTGAGGTTTAAGATGAATACAAAGAGTTCAGGAATTGTTAATTTTGCCAACACATAGATCAAAAAAAGCAAGGTCTTTTAAGTCCCTTCTTGCCCAGCACGTCAAACAATGGCATGTCCTCTGGTGTGTCAAACACCAGGAGGTGGAGAGGACTAAGTGCAAGCTCTCAGTGGGGCAGCGGGCATCTTTAGAATGCCATTGCATGACGTGAAGACCTTAAAGCTTCCTCATACCAAAGCCCNGTTTATGACTTCTTTTGTTCCCCCCGTGGTTGGCTATGCTAGATCATTTATGGGGTCCATAGAAATAACAAAATCTGCATGAGTTTCGCTGTATGTTTTCTGCTGATGGCTGCATCCTTTTTGTTGGGCCATGTAGTTAGCAAAACAAGGTGGTGGAGCTGCCATCCCTGGAGATAGAAGTTGACTGGACAAGGTCCTGAGCTAACTTTGAGGCCAGTTGAAGTCCACTGAGAAGGTCAGACTACAGACCTCCAGAGGTCCCTCCAAGCCCCAGATTCTCTGATATTTTGTAAAAATCCCTTTTTGCATGCACCTGGATCTTAAGGAATTTATACATCTTTAAAAAAATCAGGCCTTTCTACTTCAATAGACCTCTTTCAAAAACCCAGACTAGCCTATGAATGGCTTCAGAAAATATTTCCCATCTATAGGTGTTGAAGACAATAAGGGAGTCGGCGGTTCCTGCTCGATACAACAACCCGAGAAAGATTCACGGCATGTCCTTTACCCCCCCAAATAACTTCTTGGCTTCCCAGTGCTTTGTTAATGTGCATTGATTGTGTTCTGAGGAGTCTACTGCACCGTTACAAAGTCATTTAGGGATTTATTGGGCTGGCTTTAAATACTGAAAGTGAGTCATTAGCCTGACCCACTTGTGACATGTCTGAGCCTAAGGCTGAAGTTCTGGAAGGGGAGAAACTACAGCCCAGTGCTGAAAGCCCTCCAGGAAACTTTATTTTGAAGGTAACAACCGGTTTAAACAGAACTTGTTAAGGCACATCACTGCAAGCCCAGGAGTACACAGGAATCACCTAATTTCCTCTTCCACTCCGTTTAATCAGAGATAATAATAGGATAGGAATAGGAATTCAGAGCCGACGAGGATGAGTGTGGTAGAACAAAACAGGCTGCGCGGGCAAAGCCCAGCTCGTCGTGTTGGTGACGGGGAACGAGGGATTTTTCACTGAAGGATTTTCATTGAAGATCAATGGGACTTGGCTGGCTGCCTCCCATCATAAATTTGAATGTCTCTCCTTAGATTCAGACGATTATTGGTGAGATGTGTTGGCAGTTTCCCTTCAAACAGAAGGGGAATGCCGGAGATTTTCTTAGAATTTAGGATTTGGCTCAATCCGAATCATGGGATGGGCCACTAGCCAAGAAAAATCTAAACCCTTTCTGGAAGGATCCTTTGTATTTTTGTGTGGTTTTTTTTATGTTATATTTTTTTTTACAGTGCATTGCTGCAGGGTCGTGCTTGCGGTTTCTAGCTGATAGTAGTAGCAATAACAATAATAACAACAACGGTAGTAATGGTAAGACATAATGGTTCACTGGCAGTTTGAGTCCTCCCAGCACACGGGCCAAGCTGTGAAGTTTGGCTCCTGACCCGATGGCTCCCAGTGGTCCAGGGAGCTGAGCTTTGTGGTTGCACTCAGAGCCCAAACCAACCTCAGCATTTCCATTTGCTTTTCCATTCAGACTTTTGCTGGGTTTGGAGCCTGTGGAGTCTCCATCTCCTACCGAAGGACCTCTCCACCAAGATGTGCCACGAAATGACACGAACTTGAGAAGATTGAATGGAGCTCAGGTGAGTCCAACACTATCAGAGACCATTTGGATGGCTCCTCATGCCCATTGCCAGAGCTGTTTTGATGGCAGGTCCATGGTAATCAGGCCAGCTTAGGGTCTGCTCTAATTTACATCTCTTGGCTACAGCCCCCTTTATCCACACAGCGAGCTTGGAAGCGCTCCTGCTTTGCCAGTCCAAAACGCATATTTATGCCAAGTAAAAACAACTCCGCAAAGGACTCAATAATGTCCTGCAAGCACCACCGCTCTCTGATGTAGGGATGTCCTTTAAGGCAGCTACCTCAGCTGTGAGTCCCCCTTCCCTCCACCCCACAGAGATCTGGGCCGCACCCAGTAGTGAGATGAGCCGAACCAGACATACAGGGAAAGGACAAATCTTTTCCAATCAAGCTTTTCCAATGTAAAGGAGAAAAATTTTAACAGCAGAAAGAGGGGGAAAAACGAAATCTAAACCTCAATAAGGAGTTAAAATAAGTCCAGTAAAGCCAGCAGTGTGAGAGGAAGCCCTGAGCCCCTCAACTTGAAGAACTCTGGGTCCTTCAGGTCTCATCACCTTGAGGTCCTGCAGGAGAGGAGCGTATCTCTGCAGCACGGGATGGTTTTTGGGTACTGTTGAAGCAGATCTGATCTGCTGAGGTTGGAAGGCAATGATTGGTCTCACCATCTCAGAAGAATTCAGGGAGAAAAAGGAGTTTATTATTCTGGAGGGATGAGTTCAGGATGGTTCTCCAGGAAAGGAGTTTGGTGGCGACAAATCAGCTCCCAGCCTTTTTGTAGCGGGGCGGGGATGCGCCGCGGTGCTTCTGCGGAACTGGGAGCTGATCCTTCCTGCTGCAAAAGCTGTGGCTGGGCGCAGATGTTTCCTTCTCTCCTTCCATCCTATCTGAGCAAACAACCTCTCTCGGAGATGGAGAGGGACATATGGAGGGGCCAGCAGAAGATTTACCCAGGGCCAGCGCGTGCGTGCGCTGCGGAGCGCGGGTGAGGGCTCGGGGCCAGGCTCTCAGCTGCTCTACATTATTGTCGCTCCATCAGTGTCAGGAAACACATGTTGGATTACACCAGCCCGTTGGTTTTCAGCTCCTGAGGCCCTGCTCGGGTACAGGCAGCTGAACGCTGCCTCCAGATTGCCGGAGCTGGCCAATCTGCAAATGGTTTTGCGCATTCACCTCGGTGCCTGCGTTTGGAACTGCTGGTCTGGCGCTTGAAACCAGATGCTTTAGACTGGGGAAGGCGAGCTCTAGGTGAGGTTGTGGGATATATTGAATTTCACCAAGATTTCTCCATGAAAATATGCCTGCCCTACTGGGTTTCTGTCAAAAAAAAAAAGATTTCTGCAAAGTATCTCCCCCATAAGTGTCAATTTTGTTGGAAGTGTTCAGTTCTTCAGGAAAGTAGGAATGAAATACTTCCCTCTAGGCTGATGTTAAACTGTTTTGTCTGAGTTGCCGCAAGTGGAGCTTTCTGGGTAAAAACTGTCACCTGAAATGTTTCTGACAGCAAAATCAGAATGGATTTAGTCAAAGTATTTTGCAAATTCATGTTGAATTGTGACAATGAACAAAGGAACCTCTGCACAACACCTGGCGTTCTGCCTTTCAACTTTTTTTAATGAAATGAGCCTTGATTCAGAAAGGCTTCTTTTTTTTAGACACTTAATTCCTTTTTGTTAAAACACACACACAGGCATATATTAAAAAAACTTTGGTATTTTCAGTCTGAAGAATAGGTTTGGGGATTTATTCCTATCAGAATGGTTTTCTCCTCATTATCTGTGATGTTTGCAGCCAAATGAGAACTCGGGTATTTATGTGCCTGAGGGAGAGATGCTTAAGGCCATGACTTCTTCTTTGGCTCAAGGACCACAACAGACTATTTTTCCTCTGTGGCTCAGACTCCTGGGGTGCCAGCCCAGCCCTGGTGTCTGTCCCACGGCTTTCCCAGGCAGAATGGTGGCGTGGGCAGAGGCAGGTTGATGCCTCGCTGTGCCAAAACGAGCTTCTTTTGACACCTCTGAGCGGAACTTGCATGAGATTCCAGTTCTGCCATTTTTATTTTCTGCATGTTTTGAATTTTCTGTCCTCATTTGGGACAGGCAAATGTCAAAACATCAGTTTGGCATTTTTCTCGCCTCTTGTCTCCGAGTTGCTCTGACGACGGAACTGATTTGCTCTCTTGTATCACCCTGGCTCAACAAATTGGGTGCACTTTGTGCTGCAGTGAGACAGACCCTATCACTCCTGGCTCCTGACTGCTCCTGGGAGGGCTGGAAACTGCCTACTCTTTATTCATTTATTGAAAGCAGGTGCTCTGCAGTTTTCCTCTCTGCCTGGGTCTGGCAGCTCCTGCCTGGAGCTGCTCCTCCAGTGCCTGGTCTAAGCTCTGCTGCCTGCACCTGGAAATGGTGAGGAAAAAGCACTGTCTGGAGAAACCGGAGAGCAAATCCCTCAGGAGCTGGGCAGGTCTTCCTCAGGTGTCTCTGGCTTGAATTGGTCGGTTCCTGTGGCAGGGCGGGCACAAAGCCTGGGGCAGCCAACCCAGTTCTTCCAAAGAAACTTTCTACACAGTTTCCCACTGTCCCCCAGTTAAACATGAGGACTGGAAAAGTCGATGTCACGGCATCAAAATCCCCAAATTCATTTATTTTCAAGCTGGGTGGAGGTAACTGCAGGCAGAGAACTGCCTGACCTGGATTTCCACTCTCCCTTGGCCGGGGAGTTTTGCTCTGCTGATGCCTAATTACATCCAGGCAAATGTTATTCGTGGAGCTGGGCTCCAATCTCAGCTTCTAAATAAAGCCGTTTGCATGGTGTGGAGGAAGAGGAATGAACGGCTGCAGGACCATTAAAGCCGGCATGGGAGTTAATGAGTCCTGAAGAAATCCTGCCTTTCACCGGCTGCTTGGCAGAGTGGACCTGCTCTATCGAGCTGTGTCCTTTCCCTCCTCTTTTTAAAGTTACTTAATATTTTATGAACATCTCTAGGGCAAAGCAGTAGCTTCCTGCTCCACATCAGCCCTCGATAACTTACTTGCCATTTTTATTGCACACTAAATGCTTTAGGGGAGCGATTGTGAAACCTTCAGAGGCCCCTCCAGTCGACGTCCCCTCCGTACGGTGCCAGCCAGCGGTGGGACGTGTTGCTCAGTGGGGCACCTCTCCCTTTCCGTTGCAAGTGGCATCAAAGTCTCTGATGGAGGACTTTATCCAGCTGCCCCTGTGCAAACGCAGCGAGGTCCCTGCCCTGGGGTATTGTCTGGCTCGGATCTCACGCTGCCTGCGGGGAGGCAGCGACAGGCAGGGGAAGATGTGGTGCTTGCTAGATGTGAGCTGGTGCTCGCTCAGGGAAGGTTTGCTGTCGGAGGGGCAGCGTTATCGGGGATGATGGATGCGCGCAACGGTGCAGCCTGACACGTCTGAAACCACGATAGCCAGGGGAGGGCTACGCTGGGGTACCTGTGGTGTCTCTGTTTCCTCCTAAATGAACCCTAAATTGGCAGTGATGTAAAAGGAAGGGAGACAGGGATTTCTGGTTGTGACCCCTGCGCCTGCGAGCTTATTTTGGTGCTCTGCGGGGAGCCCCGCGTTTGCTACTGCTTCAGCTCTGAGGTGTTTATGATCCGCTGGGCTCTGCTCTGAAATTCCAGGTCGGGGAATAGGGTTGTGATGGAGAAATGGACCAGGACAAACGCAAATGCCGACACCTGCCTTTATTTCTGGAGGCTAACTTGTGTGATTGTTCGTGTCTCTTTGGCTTCACGTCCCAGCTGTGGGGAAGCGTGGCAGGCAGGGAAAGAGAAGCTCCGAGAGTGGAGCATGGTCTTTAAAATAAATAAGCCCAGGTATTCACGCTGGAGATGTCATCCTTGGAGTCCTTGTGTTTCTGTTCAATACTGGGAGTGCCACCTTCCCAAACTCATGTCCTGTTACTTCCACGCGGCACCTGCAAGACCTAGCTGAGAAAGGGGAGTCACAGATGGACCCAGGCCTGCAAGGATGTGCCCCAGTGCCCAGCTGCTGGATTTTTCCCTTCCTGTACCCCAAAGCTGGCGCTGGGGATTCAGTGCTCGAGGATATGTGAACAGAGTTAGGATCCCATGAAAAGCCAATTTGCTGAGAGGGACCCCGGCTGCTTATTGTATCTGGCAAAACCTTCCGCAGCACCTCAGGGGAGACACAAGCTTGAAATCTTAATTAAAAAGCAGAAACCAGGGTTTCATGCTAGGCTGATATTGTGACTCTCTTCCTTTTATGGACAATTCTTATGCAAGCTCCTACTGTGTCTGTGGAATTGCTAATTTAAAGGAAGCTACAGCTCTGTGCAGTGCAGGGCCTGTGTCAGCAGTGTTTAACATCAGGAGAACGAGGTGTGCGCCGATCCCTTTCGTTGTTGGGAACTTTTTATTCCTCCCAATCCTTCTTTTCTTGTCATCTACTTCAGAAACCACCCGAAGGAACATTGTCACCATCTGGGGTGTGTGGAGAAAACTTTTGCTGATCGGTGCTATCACATGTAGGCTTCCCAGTGCTGAAGTCTCCTTTGGAAATTTCCAGGGGAAAGGGAACAAAGTTGTTTGGACAAATGCAGAAGCATCTCTGACTGAAAAAGTTGAGAGCAGCATTTGAGAGACCTGTGATTAATTATTTTGCTTTCCTACAAGCCTGGTGGAAACTTTGGAAAGCCAGGTTGACAGTGTCGTATCTGGCCCAGTCTGTAACCAACCTGAAGAGACAGAGCTGTCCCTTCTCCAGCTGAAAATGGACTGAGGATACCAGATTCTAGAGAGGGCTGGCTTTCTTTTCATGTCATATTAGGGGTGTACAAGCTTCTCTTTTGACGCACGACTTTGAAAAATGTAACTTCGTTGCTTTAGTTTCCCCATCTCTGGAAGAAAATCAAATCTTCTGTCCCATTAGTTCAGGGGATGGAAAGAGATTTAGAAGTTGATTCAGAAAGGCTTCTAAGCTTAATAATGATGGGAAAGCTTAATAACAGTGCAACTCTTTGGGATGGTCCTAATAGTAACACTCCTAACGCAGAATTAGGGAGGTTTTAGGGACAGGCTGCACCTTATGAGGATAGGTGACCTCTGGGAGACCAAGAGCTCCTTTGTGGATCCCTTGAGCGCCCAGATCCTGCCACATAGCAGCCTTTGGGCAGGCGTGACTTGCACTTCCTCGCAGAGATTCAAAGGAGATTTGAGTTCAGACTGATGCCAGCAGCAGATGAAATTCAAGATAACTTTATCTCTCCTCTTATGGAGGCAGGACTTTTTCAGACAATGCCTAACCCAATTGTGATACTCATTGCCAGGGCCAGTGGAGCCCAAAAGCAGAAATGGGTTTGAAAAGTCGTTAGACAAATATGTAGAGAAAAGGGCCATGAAGAGCTTTTAAATATGAGCTACTCACAGATACATCTTCTGGCTCAGCAAGGCCCTGAGCTGCAGATTGTCAGAATCAGGAAGGGTTTATGGCCACATGCCTGCCCTGTTCCCATGCTGGCCGTACAGGAGAGGCCTAGATGGACTTTTGATCTGATCCAGGAAGCTGCTCTTATCAAAAAGGGCCTCTGCTAAATGATTAGAAATCAATCAAAATAGGAGCTGGAAGGAAGTTCAGATCGGATCTGACCTTGTTGCAGGAAGACAAGCCACAGCCCCAGGTCTGAACACCATTTGAGTCTTTCCTCTTGCCTCAGCGATGCTCAGGCTTAGAATCATAGAATCGTCAGGGTTGGAAAGGACCTTGAAGATCATAGAGTTCCAACCCCCCTGCCATGGGCAGGGACACCTCCCACTAGGTCAGGTTGCTCAGAACCCCATCCAGCCTGGGCTTGAACACTTCCAGGGATGGGGATTCCACCACCTCTCTGGGCAACCTGTTGCAGGGTCTCACCACCCTCATGGGGCAGAAATTCTTCCTAAGGTCCAATCTAAATCTCCCCTCCTCTAGTTTGAATCCATTCCCCTTCGTCCTACCACTACCCGACATCCTCAAAAGTCCCTCCTCAGCTTTCTTCATCCCTGCGACCCTGCTTTGAGGATACATCCCACATATTCCCAAAAGCTGCAGATCAGAGAGTTGAAGAGAAACCCTCTCCCTTCAGCACAGCGGTGGGGCTGGTGGGCACGGTGCTGCGTGGGTTTTCTCTGGGGACCGTCAGTCACAAGGGTCCAGGAGTTATTTGAGCATCTCCAGGCTGCAAAGAGAGTGAGAAGACAGGCACAGGCTGGTGTGAGGTACTTGTGCTCAGAAATGCTGTTTCCAGACAGAACAGGCCGGCAGTGAAGTAGGTTGATGGATTAGTCTATCATCTCTGTGAAGCGAGGTTTGCGTCTGCCTACGGGCATGGCTGTAAATGAGCCCCTAATGGATTCTGCTCCTAAAACTTCCCTGTAATACAGAAATAGCTGCATCCCTTAGAAGTGGGGAAGGGAGGGCAGAAATAGGCTTTGAGTTACACTGGAGGGAAGGGATGATGGAGTCCTGAAGTGGTCAGGGTGACAGGGAAACGTCTCCTGAAGGAGCCTGCGTCAGCCTGGGCGATGCTGAGACTGGTTAGAGGCTGTTAAATGGGAGATGTGGCCACCCTCTCCCCATCCCCTCCCTCCCAGACTCTGCTTGTTTGTGTTGCTGCTGCTATACTAAACCCCCTAAGTTTTCACAGAACCGCAGCACAATAGGGGGTTTATTTATGTTTAGGCAGAACTTCCTGGGTTCCAGTTGGCGTCCACTGCCCCTCGTCCTGTCGCTGGGCACCACTGAAAAGAGTCTGGCCCCAGGCTCTTGCCCCCCACCCTTTAGATATTGATCAACCTCTCAAATCTGACCTCAAAGGAGCACCACACTTGGGATGAGGAATGCACTTTTCCCTGCCTCTACCACCTAACCTCATTATCCTCCCCTATTTCCCACATCCCTGCACCTCAGAACCCCCAGTTTGGCTCAGATACGGGATGGGAACAGGCGGTGGCTTTGGCACGCGGGGGACCACGTCCTTTGCCAGCCAGGACGCCGCTCTCCCCAAGCTCCCTCCCGTGCAGCTACCTCGGCATCGCCTCCCTGTGAAGGCAGCCCTCGCTCTCCCGCTGGGTTCAACCGAGGGAGACGCGGTGCTGTTATTTCCCCGCACGCTCAGCACGGCTGAGGACTTCAAACACTCACTAATAGTCCTGCAGCGTTTCTCGGTGTCTGCAAACGAACAAACAAACAAATAAATAGCATCTGCTCTGCGACGACTTTAGCTTCTCAAAGTTTTCGTTGGTTTTGGAGCTCCTGGATGGACAGAGATGATCCTGACCGTGCAAAGGACTCAGCTTTGGATACACCACCACCAGACGTAGCGGAGGCTGCCAGGAAGAGGTATGAGGTGCTGTGGGCAGGTCTCTGGTGTGGTGCTGGGTCTTGTTCTATGCCTTCTGTTAGCCCTTCACAATGAACTGGGAGTACAGGTGGGTCTTTCTCACTGCTTGTTTTTCTGAAAAGCTCAAAATATATCTTTAGGAAAGGGCAAAATCCTCTGTTGTGAGAGGCTCAAACCCACCCTGGGCAGAGCAGTTTCCCAAACTACTGGGCCTTGCCCGTTTCTCTGGTGCAGCTCAGAGTTTCTTGCCTGTCCAGCTAATACCAACCCCTGGCTGAGCCCGACCTGTTGCACAGACTCTGGGTCTGATCTCTGAGCCGTTCTGACCACCTCAGGGTGCCGTGGGTGCCCCCCAGCACTGCAGAAGCAGCAGAACCCTCGTCATCACCTCAGCTTTCCTCAGCCTTGGTCCATCAGGCCCTAGCAGGCTTGTAAAAGGGATGTGGAATCCCTGGCGAGATGCTGGCTGGGATTCAGGGTAAAGGCCCATGAATTACGGGAATTCTGATAAAAGCCTCTCGGAGTGACACTTTTGATACTAACTGGTGCATGCCGTGGCTACCCCGGTGCACACCCAGCACACCCGTCACCGCAGGGCGCTTTGCAGCGATGCCACTGGCGTCTCCGCCAGAAGCTGGGAGCTGCCAGGAGGTGTCAGGCCCCCAGCTCTGCCCTTATTCCCACTGCTAAAGAACCTGAGAGCGTGGAGCGGAACGCCGGCGAAAGGCCACGGGGCAGCGGCGGGTGCGTGATCTCTGCTGTTACCCAAATGCTGGTTGCTCCCACTCCTGCTCAGCCTGTCCTGCCTGAAATGAGAACGGGGTAGAGTGAAGCTTTGAGCTCTCTCCCAGCAGCTCCAGAGTTAAGATGAGTATATCTTAATATCAGAGGTGGGGAGAGGTGGAAGGGGTCCGTGCCAAGCTGGTGGAGGCAGATTCAGCCCGTAGCCCGAGACAGGCGGGATGTGGGGAGAAAGGCTTCGCAGCTGCCTTCTCCATCTTGCAGAAGGGTTAAGGCAGCAGGGAAATGCAGGGCCCTGCCCAGAACCATTGCAGCAATGCCCTCTCGTGGGGACTTCTTCAGCTGTGGAGCTCAATCCTTGAATAAGCTGGAGCTTTAGGACCCTCCAACGAGAGTAAAATTCATCTGGGCAGAGCTGGCTTGCTCCCCCCCCACTATTGCCAACACGCCTGTCAGTCAGGGTTGTGATTTTTGTTTTCCCCTCACAGTCCTTTTTTTAGGACTTGCCAACACCTTTTTTTTTCCGGGGCCATAATAAAATCCCCCAAATGTGTGGGATTCTCCAGCCCTGGTGGGACTTGAATATAGATCACGCGAGTCCCCCATCGCCTGCCCTAAATGCAGCGCTGAGCTTTCCTCGCACAGCTAAGCAGCGATGCCAGAGCCTCCCTGCGCAGAGATGCTGCTGCAGAGATGCAGGGATGAGCAGAGCTGGTTCTCGTCTCTGCTTTTCAGCTGAGGTCCAACTGGCCTGAAAAATATAAGAAAATCAGGCTGTAACTTGGGCCAAGGGGTGGTTTATTTGATGTCTTCCTGGACCTTATTAGTGGAGAAGACAGGGGTGTGAGTGGTGCCTCCCTTATCCCAGTAATATGGGGGAAAAAAAACCTCAACCCAGTTCAAATCAAGCTGGAGAGAAGCCATGGGCTGACTGAAAATGTGGTAGGGATAAGAGGATGGGACCTGAGAGACCCAGCAGCACCTCAGCAGCTCTGGAGCTGCTTTCTAGACCCGCTTTGATTTTTGCAGCCCTGCACATTTGCTGCCACTGAAATTTGCCTTTCACATGGACAGCCTCCTGCAGCTGCAGAAATTGCCCTTTGGTTGCTCAGCCAGTGCCAGGCTCGGTCCTGGAGCTCGCTACGCCCACGTCACCTTCTCTTGAGCCAAAAATGTGGTTCAACAGGGAAAAAACTTCTCCTTTCTCTAACTGTAGGTCACATGGATGATCTGGTACAAAGTCTGGCAGACGTTACCTTGCAAGGAATCTTTTTCATCCGCCAGATGATTTCCTTCCATCATTTTTATGGCCTTGCGGTCGCGCGCAACCCTCGTTGCGTCTCACCGGGAGGTGGGAAATCCAGCCCGCGCTTCGCCGTCAGCGCCTGATTCATCACCGCTAATTCCTTTTGCCATTTGCCGTAATAACAATAATCAAAATGAATTAATTTGGTGTTAGCGGAGAAAGAACATTGGAACTGCAAGGGAATGGCGCTGCAATCAAATCAGATACGTGTCAATTGAAAGCAAGATCTCGTTAATAGCTCTCTACCTGCCTACGACTACATTTTACTCTCAAGGACGGACTATCACATTAATACAACTTACAGTTATTCCATCTGGCACAGCTTGTTCTAAATATTTTAGTAAACATAAAGCGCATTTCTTCCTTCCATCCCTCCCTTGAAATGAGGCAGAAGATGATAAAAACTCTAGTTTTCCCCACAACGAACCTACCTTTTTATAACTCATTTGGAATCCACCAAAATAGATCAATTAGATGATCGTGTGGAGCAGCTTCTGGTTTATGGGGTGATAACTCCAGGCAGATAGAAACAAACTCTCTGGGTCTGTAGCCCCGGTGTTTATTAGCTAGAGAGGTATTTATATGAGGCTAATAGGAAACATCGTCAATTTATTATTAGCACTAGATAAAGTCAGAGCTAATAAAGGATTTCTACGTTTAAAATGGAACTTGGATGCCAGATTTAGGGTCTTGTCTAAAATAGATGATAGGACCCAGACCCTGAGTGAGAGTGGGGACACAGGAACCGCAAAATCATGTAATAGTAGAGGTTGGGCTGGTCCTCTGGAGCTCATCTGGTGCCACCCTCACCCTGCTTCAGCAGGGCCACCCAGAGCAGGGGGCCCAACAGTGCAGTGTCCAGGTGGGTTTGGAATCTCTCTGGAGAAGAGAACTCCTCCCTGGGCAGCCTGGGCCAGGCTCCAACGCCCTCCCAGCAAAGAAGTTTTTCTTCATGAAACATGAGGAGGCTGGATCTGTCCTGGGAATGCTGCTGTCTTGGGCCCACTCCAGCTCTGGTGGTTAGTTTTCATGATGCTCCAGGGTGTTTTTAACCAAGTCAGCTGCTGGCATTGCCCATCAGCTCTCCACTTTGTGGAACACCTTTGGTGTTGTCTCAGGAGGATGCTGATGCCAACTGCCCAGCAGAGATTTCTCATTATACAGAGGGGATCTGAAGTTGTTGCTTGAATGAAGGGCTTTATTTTCATTCCTGTGCTTTGCAGGGAGAAGACACTGGATGGTAAGAAACGCTCTGATTGTGGAGAGACCTCAGACAAATGCAGCATGCGCGAGGACCAGCTGAGCCAGCAGCCCTCCTTCCGCAGTGAGAAACCTTCTCCATGGTAGGTGATAGACCCATCTGGGCTTCTGGTTTGCACTAACACCCTGCAGGAGCCCTACTATGAGGTTTGCATCAGGTCCTCACGAACGGGCCTGGAGCATCTCCTCTTTTAGGAAGGTTCCCCAGCCCCACAGAGCAAAGCAGCTGGCAGAAAAATCATCCCGTGACACCACGTTTCGCCCCAAGCCATTCTAGGCTCTTGTCTCTATTTTCTCGTCGTCATTCAGAGGCGAACTTCATGGGGGAAATATGAAAGAAACAAATTAGAATTGCCTCGCTGGCGTGACAGCGAGGAGAGCTCTGAGTTGGAGAAGCTGAATGGAATGATAAATCCCATCACTTAAACCGAGTAATGAATTTTCCTGGAGATTTGTCTCAGTGTAAAGATGGAGAGTGGGGCGGGGTGGGGGGGGGAAGTATGAAATTCTCCTCCAGTTTTGCAGAAGGGTCGCAGGCAGCTCTGACGGAAAAGTGTAAATCTGAAGAGTTTGTGCCTGCAGCGCATCCAAATAAGTTCCCCTTCCTTAATAGTCCTGGGTGCAATTTTCAATGAAATGTCAAATCATCTTTGCCTCCATTGGCATTCGGTCTAATAACATTATTTTGCCCAAGAAGCCTGGAGAACTAACGTGGTCCAGGAGTAATTCTGCAGCTAAATATAGAAAAGAGGATTTTTTGCATTACGAGAAAACATTTTTTTTTTTTTGTGCTGTGAGGGATTTCTATAGGGGTTAGAAAATTCTTTGCCGTTGATTTGTTGGGTGACTTTGGATAAATCACTGGCTTTCTCAGTGCTCATTTCTTCTTCCCTCTCTGAACTTCTCAGGTATTTAGATTTCAAGGTCTTTGGGGCAGGGACCAGTTGTTTCTGTGTCCTTCACACCAGGTTCACCCGGGAACATTATAGACCAGCTGCTGGACTTGGAAATACTTTTTTAAAATTATTTTTATTTCATGGAACGTAGTTAGATGGTCAGGTACAATGTAGGGGCAATGAATTAAATCATAGCTGGTGCTGTCGAGTTCCAAAAGAGCCCACAGGAGTCAGATGCAGGTTAGCACAGCTCCCAGCACGGGAAGGAAGGACACCATGGCACAGAGACTTTCTTTGGAGGGCTTTGCAGTAAAACAGGCAAGAAGCATGAAAGAGTCAGACTTTTTTTCTTAAAAGCAGACCTCAGGAACCCACAGACCATTCCTAGAGACCATTCCTAACCTCCCTACCCAGAGAACACCAAAGAAACGCATGTTTAATGAATGGCAGCCCAAAATATTTATGCTGTTGCCATAAAATATGTATTCTAAGGCATGAGTGAATCCATCTATCTATAGATAGATTTGGATGACTACAAACAAGAAAACCCACCTCATTGCCGTGAAGTACCTGGAGTAGGAAGCTGGCAAGAGAAGTCAGGATCTCACCAACCCTGAGGAGCTCCTGGCAGGATAAAGACCTCAGGTCACAACTAAAACATTCGGAAAAGCCAAGGCCTGGGTATAATCCAGGCTGTCCCATTACTGCCAGCAGCTCCCACCCTCCTTTCCACACCTGAATATCGAGCCACACCACATTTGCTTTAAAAAAATTCCCTTTTTTTTTTTTTTAAGCGAGGTCCAAAGAAACAAACCCTGCAAATTGCCTCCTATGGGAATGGAGTGCAGGGCACGAGCAAGCCTACAAATATGTGCTAGGAAAAATCCATTCAAAATGATATTCCCTCAGGTAAAAAATGAATGTTCCTCTATGTTCAGACCACGTCATCTTGCTTTGCTGCGGCTTTTGTACAGAACCAGGGGAGCTGGCTGTCCTGACCATACCTAACCAGCAGGTCTGTGCAGAGATAACAGCAGATTTTAAAGGAATCCTGAGGATTCTCAGCAAAATGCACATTTTAATCTTAAAAAAAAAAAAAAAAA